>JAFBJR010000081.1:2712699-3015207 GCA_016785285.1 Brachirus orientalis | reverse complement strand
AATTATTTTGTAATTGTTGATTTTAAAATTACATCAGAGAAAAGTTATTTCATTTTTTCTAGTCTTTAATATCGGTCCCCTAGTGTTTACAGTTTTATGTGGTCTAAAACACACAGGTTTAGTTTTTAGTCATTATCAACCGACAACATTCAGAACACACGCGTAAAAACAACTTACCAAAAACAAAAGACACATGGATCTGGACATGCAGAGACGAAAGAATTGCACAAAGAGAAAGAAAACCCAGCTATGACTAGCATAACACAGTCAAGATGTCAGTAAAAATTTAAAGTGAATAAAATAAGGATGACGTATAATAAAAGTGGGGAAATGTATTACTATTTTCCTCTATGTATCATAAATCTTCATTTTAAATCACCTCAAGATATTTGGCCAAACTAGTTTCCGACTAAACACCATAAACTCCCAGAGGTGTCACTGTCTGCTTTGTCTTGATCTGCAGAGCTGCATTGCATGATCTGCTGTCTCCCAGGGACATGCCAGAGGACGCACGCACGCACGCACACACACACACACCAATACAAAATAATGGCCTTTAACAGCACATACTGCTGGGTTCCTATTTAAAGACTGGAGGGTAACGGTGAGGGTGAGGGTTAGGGTGATGGTAGGGGTGAGTTCCACAAAAGTCCATTTACAGTACGGGTCAGTACATCTGAAAGCCTTTACCACTCCTGCCAAATTCTTTGTCTCCCTCATTCACAGCCAGTTACCTCGACTGTGGCCGACACAAAGGTAATTGGCTTCATATTGTCCGGACCGACATTAACCCCTGATATTTTCACTGCTCTCCATTAATATCCTCTTTTCCTTTATTACTGGGCAATTCCCACAGAGCAAGAGGTCACAGCAACCATGGAGAGATACTTAGACACACAAAGAAAAAAAGAAACAAACTGCCGTGGTGATTAGTTCCGTTTTCGTTTTTTTGTTTGTTTTTTTTTTTTTTGTTGTTGTTGTTGTTTTGTCTTCACTTTGGACACAATCGGTCCACAATTGGCCTCAATGAAGGCCACTCTAAAGCTGAGTTTTTACCTCATCCTGTCCAAAATGGCAGCCCGTTCATGAGCCATTTACCCACATGGTGACTGTTCTGCTCCACCACAGCGGTGTTGTGTTAATGGAAGAATGTGGAAGAAATTCATACTAACAGCAGGTTCGTGTCACCGGCACATTCATTCCTTACGTGACGGCCTCTCTTGCGAATAACGCGGTTCGTCTAAGTCAGGCGTCTCAGGAGGGTTAGACTGGGGTCAGCTGAATAGTCGCACGGCTTAATGATAACAGTGGCTGCAGTTGGCCAGGTTCAGCATTTGCAGACGAAACAGGTCAAACCGAAGGCTTTGTCTAATCTGCATAGGCATGATAAAATTATACTAATGTCATTATTTAGGTTTTGGTTGCAATATTTAATTTGGCTCCAGTGTGTGTGTGTGTGTGTGTGCGCCAGTGTGTTTCTCAATTTGAATTAAATATTTTACCTTCAGAAAATGTTGTAACTTCAGTGAACTCTTGGCTGATTGAATTGACAGAAGATGAAAATCGTGATAATTTTGTGAGACATACCACCAGCCTTTGTTCAGTACTATAAATGGTTAAAGGGTTCAACCCATTCCTTAAATGTTGGCCCTTTCCTTCAGAGAGCATTTGCTTTGTTTTAAATGCTCTTTTTTTCATCATATCATCTGCTTCCAGGACAGTCAGTCGGTTTACATGATGTTCAAAAATATGAATTAGGTTGACTAAAACAGCACTTTTAAAATATACAGTATGTAAACATGTTAGTTTGTCTGTTGGGTGCCATGTTCAATCAGACCCAAACTGGCCTCTGCATGTGCTCCACAGTTTGGCCTGGAAATAAGAGAGGAAACCAGTACAAAAGAGAAGATGACAACACTGAGAAAACAAGGTGAAATCCAGACTGAGCAAATCTGTGCTCCGTCAGACTGAAGAATTAAGCATTTTGAATTTGTTCAATGGTAGAAAGACATCGAATAGCGCTTGACATGAAATATGAAAGGGGGCATATGGACGTCTACACTTCACTTCATTCGATCAGTCCATTCCCTGTTAGCGTTTATACACCGAGACAAGGACAGTAGTCCAATGAAACGGCAAACAGCTTGACCTGACCATGCATGGAAATGTACTGTCCTCAGGCAGTGAGGAGGCTTCTTGTGTCTGCAGCAGTGAACTCAGTGACAGACAGCAGTGGGTGGACTGACTCATACACACACAAACTCTCATACAGACACTATTGTTGTCCTCAACTGCCACGCTGAGGAATGCCAGTGACTGAGGAATCCTCGAGGCTGTCGACGGACAGGCCCGTGTGCGGATGGAGCAGACCCCCACTCACCTGCACTCGGCAGATACTCACTGTTCTAAACCAAGACCATCCTCACTCACTGTTTCTGCCTTTAAACTGACGGTAATGGTGCCGTCACATGGTACTCATGAACTGATGTTTCCAACATGGGAAGTTTTCTACGCAACACGCTTGGTGTTCAAAGTGTAATGTCGTGAGAGCACTGCTAACATGCAGCCAGTAATCTGCAAGGAATGAAGAGAGACGTAAACAGAGTCTGTTGGGAAACTTTGCATGAGACAGATTAAACAATTTAGAACTCTGTATAAGTAATCGTCAAACTGAAAAATGAACTTCCATGGCCATGAAAGCTATATAAAAAAAAAAAACTCATGCAACCAGAACTTACAGAAACTATTCATGTACAATGACATGAAAACAACGCAGGCCAAATTAGCAGGCGCCATCAGCAACAACAAAAAGTGAGCAAACACTTTTTTTATTTTTTTTATTAATTTTTTATTTAGTTACTCTCAAAAATCATCCACCATCCTTCATGCTGAGAACATTAAAACATTTTCTGTTTTCAGCATCTTGGATTTTAATCTTTTTGTAATGCATGAAGTTAATCAACTTTTCCTAACTTGTGTTTTTATCCAAAAATGAAATTACAAATGGAAGGGCAAGTATAAGAAAAGTACAGCATCATAAAAAGTCTTTGGCTGGAGGTGACCTCAGCTTTCCTCAGCTTTTGTATTGGCGGTTGTATTGAGAGTTTGTGTGTGTGTGTGTGTGTGTGTGAGTTCATCCACAGGCTCCAGTGAGTGTGCATCATGTGAGCTCACAGCACAAGCCCTATATCTTCCACAGCTATTTATGTCTGTGTAAAATCATGAGAACCACTTTAGCCAATACAAGGCTGGTCAGAGGGTAATATTGGGTTCCTCACAGTACCAAGTCTGTTCCCACTGACAGAACTACTCTGGCTTAATGTTCTAAATAAATTAGATTTTGGACCTTTTTTCAAATTCAATATTTGTCCATTGGAGGTCTGGCTCTGAGACAGATGAATGTTTGAGTGTTAAAGCCGGAATGGGAGTGACAAAAACCCCTTTGTAATGGCCTTTGTGAGGAGGTGGAATGGCCAAACAAACACTTTCCCAGGGTTTGAGTGATTCAGAGAGTGAACACTACAACTCACTATTGACTGTGCTGACCTACAGTCATACTGAGCTAGAAGTGGTGGCAAACTGTGATTTTATAGGATACTTGGTTTTGCTGTAAATTCCACTTAATGGTCTTTGGTTAAAAAAATAATGACTGGTGGAGTCAACATATAAAAGTTACACAAAATGTACAGTGTGGCAAAAGGACAAAACATGCAAGATCCAATGTAAAGATAATGGTGAAGATCATTTAATTATTTTATAAATACTTCTTTATTTCAGTATACAAAATAGCAGTATGTATATCCACACCAAAGTGGTTTACAAAATCAATGAGTTCAGCTCATATGCTCTAAAAATAAAATATATTTTTGAACTGCCTGCATGTCAGTCAGATATAGAGGAGATAATGCACCATTTCACCAAGCTCATTATTGTGCTCTCTCCAATCCACAGGGATGCAGGCACATCATGATCCACACTGGACCCATGGTGAGAGTCCAAAACATCAACCACAAAAATTTTCCATGATTGAAAAGTACTTGAAGTTCCCTTTGTGTTCCATTTTCCTACAGAGGAAAAAAGTTTCAACAGTACCTGAAAAAAGTACCACATGGTTCCATGAGAACCCTTTAAATTCCATGGAATAAAGTAATATGTTAGTCTCTGTCTAGTGAGGAAAAACAAAATCCTCTCCTCCGGCATTAAATCCAATATTATTTCTTTTTAATAGACCTATAATAAAATAGACTTTCAATATCCCCGGTGTGGGAAATTTATACTCGTTAACATGAAAAAGAAAAAGAACCCTTGAGGACGGTGGTCTTCACATAAGACGACTGGGGCTGTCGCCCCCTCTCCACATCCAGGTTTGTGAAGCAAAATAACAGAAGCCTGACTGGCAGCGCAGAGATTTGTTACAAAAATGATAGTGTTACAAGAAAAAGACCACTTCTTCGTTGAGATACACATGCTAAAGCTTCAGGCAAGATTAAGCCTTCTTTGTACTGTAGTGCTTTGGTTAATCTGGAGCCTCGGGTTGCTGGGTACATGAAGAGGACTGCTGATGTGGCCGGCAGCGGGCGGGGACTCATTTGCACACATATCTCTCGACAATCCGCTCACACTTCTTGCAGGTCACGTAGCAGCACCAGTGGTACTTGCAGTGGCAGCGCTCCACCAGCTTCTCGGTGTACGGATTGTAGCCGCGGCTGCAGCACATCAGCTCACAGCTGTCGCTGCCCACGGATGTTTTGTTGCACTGCCTCAAAGTAGCACAGAAAACAAAAAGATATATTAAGTCAGCCGTTCAGAATATTTCCACTTAGGTTTCCTGCCTCACACAAAGATGTTTACAACCTCATTCTGAAACATTTTGCTCAATCCTGCAGCCTAAAGAAAGGCCACAATAGTCCTTTAAAAGTGCTTGACCGACCAGTGGGCTTTAACCTTTTGTACACTCCTTCTTCCAAACATGTTTTTCATTCATTTGCTTTTTGTTTGGCCGTCTTTGGGCAGTGGATGCTTTTGGAGCCTCTCATTTCATTTCAGAAGCCCGAGGCATCCTGAATAGCCCTGTCGTAAATCTCGCTGAATACACAGGGCTGCCCTCCCTCTCTTTAGCTTGCCCTCTCCACATAATTGCATTGTTTTATGATGGCGGAGTGTTAATGACCAGTATGCTGAGAGCGATGTTGAGCCAATGACTCCTCTGGGAGTGAAAGAGGAGGAGGGACTGAGTGTAAGACAGGTTTATTACATCGCTGAGAGCTGGGAAATAGACAGAAACCCCCACACAGTGAAGGGTTGTCAGAGCAAGATCTTGTTATATCACTGCTGTGAGGACAGGACCGTACAATCTGCAGTTCACATCTACAGCTTTAGGCACAAATGCAATTATGTAACTTCAGACTAAAGGACAGACTTAAGTACTGTGCCTCCTCCCAAGGCTATGCCATTTCTTTTTTTGGACAAGTGATCAGACTTAGAACATTAAAAGATGCTTCTAAAATTCACTTTCTCTGCTCCACATTAGTCAAAATTGTTACTCCAGAACACACACTGACAAATACTTTTGCTCATTTGAAAACATCAGTGTTCCACATCTACCTATCTATCTGTCTTAATCACATAACTGTGCAACTGGTCACTTGACAGGTGACTTACTAAGGGTACCAATGTGCCAACTTTGAAGTTGTTTGCATAAATATAAGCGATGTCGGAGCACATGCCACACCAAAATACACACAAAAGCCACAGACACATATAGTACAGTTACTGCATGAGTTCATGTCATGGTGGCAGTAAAGTGGGCGCCACGTCATTTGGCTCTTATGTCGTTGCTTCTGCATTATCAGGCTGCGAGGGACACATTGGGCACAGTGAGTGTCCCCTGACATGGGACATGTCTGCTTATCTGTAAGAGTGACATAAATACATCATGTAGCCAGTCACACAGCGTGTGACATTTAACAAAAACACCACGTGCCATTTTGTAAGGAGACTATAAATAAAAATGTTGCAAAGGCTACATCAAGAGACTTATCAAAGCAGTTTGACAGTATGTTTGCTTTAAGGCTTCGTCGTCTTCCTGTTATAAGTAGTAATAACTAGGGTCTCTGGGTGGAAGCAAAACACAAAGAGACTGGAAGAAATTCTACATGATGGCACAGAAGTCTGCCACCACCACCAGCTAGGTGATTGGCAGAGCATTGCAGAGCAACACTAAAACATCAGTGCACAACTATGCCTGCATAGGCTTACAGTGACCATAAATCAGGCTTAACTTCTCACAGACCACACACTAGATCTGAGAAGTAGAAGTATGCACACTTTATCTTTGGGGACCATTAACTATTTCCCCATTTGTGTGGCCCTCTTCAATCAATATCACCTCTGGTCCACTCAGTCCCAAGAATAACTGCATTAGTCATTCTTTCAGATAGCAGAACAAGTACTGCAGTTATGGGGGCCCGTCCGCTGACACATGCTCAGACAGGCCACAGACAGAACACTCTCAGGGCCACTAGCTGTTATCAGCCCGTCTCCAAACCAAACGGTGCCAACACCTCACAAGGGTCAACATCCTGGTTGAGCACACATCCCATTTCCTGTTTGTCAGCTGTTTGAGTCTGTCACTGACTCCAAACAACAGAGATCTATCATTAGAAAAAAAACAGTGACCCTCTCACCTGCCTTGTGTGCCAGCAGATCCCTGCTTTTCATTCTTGGTGCAAAAGTCCGGGGAGCTTTGCAGGTAGACCAGCTCATTCTCCCTCACAGGCCTGATGTCAATATCTTTAGGTACCAGCTGCTTGCGTGTCCCCATGGGTCTGTGAACCACCTTGGTGGCAGACAGGTACTTAGTCTTAAGGTCCATGGCGATGTCCCTCAGGTCTTGCAGTCCTCTCCAGCAAGTTCTTATAGAGCAGGAGCCAGATACACCATGACATTTACATTTCATCACCAGCGCATTTCTGAGAGCCTGGGAATGAAGACAGGAGACACTGAGGTTAGGAAGAGCTCATCACACCTAAGACCTGACATTCATGCATGAAGCTAAAATTAGTGGGTAAAGTCAGGATTTTTAAAACAATAATAACACAATTAAACTCAGTCACTACTATTTTGTCTCGTTCACGTCTCCTAATCAAACTTAATGGCAAGTTAACAACTTTAAATAGCCGATGAAATGAAGTAAGATAAAAAAAAAACTGTGGTTAAAGGAAAGATTCACAAAAAACATTCATGGCTTATGGCAACAGCCAGAGTATGAATGCACATATACGCATTGTGCCTGAAATGATGCCAGACTTTGCACTGCTGCCAGAAATGAAGCAGACGAAAAATAAATTAGCGTGTCCACCCAGGACCTGCGTTTCCACTAATGACAAAGGGAGACGAAGCCAATAAAAACCTGTGTGCATTATAGAGTCATTTGACCTGGGAGTGAATGCTGATTAAATACATTCCCACTGGTCAAAAACCATTTAAATCCTAGATTAAATGGGGTTTTGACCAGTGGGAATGGCAAATAAAATACAGTTACAGCCAGGCAACTGACACAAATACAGTTTGAATCTAAAACTATATTTAAAATAGGGAATTTCCTTTTTCCTTGTTAAAAGTTAAGCAGAAACTTGTCCTTATTGCTTACCTGTCTGCCCACCTCACTGTTGTGCAGGTGCATGAGTTTGTTGGCGTGGGAGCCTGAGCGTTTCATCTTCATGGGGGCATCAGAGAACTTGGAGCCCATGATCAAACCATAGTGCAGGTTGTCAGCGCAGCCACCCCAACGATATCCAGGCTCTGGGATCTCTGCTGGAATAGGACCACAGGAGCACAGACGCAGATCCCCAGAAGTGCACGCCCGCGCTATGGTGTGGCTGATGGTTGCAGCAGAGAGAGCGTAGACGAATGCAGCCTCCCTTGTTCCTGTAGGAATACAAACCAAAATTATAAAGATACAAAAACTTTAAACTGGACATACAAATCCATTCAAAGACGATTTTGTGTGCAAATCAAGAAAAACCATATTCAGTGCTGACCAGCATTATTAGAGCTGCGGCTAATGACTGATTCAAAAATTCTTTGTTTTCTTGACTAAGACTAACACTCATGGTAGTGCAAATATCTGTATTGGTGTGGACAGGGAGGGTGTGTCTTCTCTCGGCTTGTCTGAGAAACATGGCTGACCTGTGAACCAATCACAGCTGAACTCTGCTTCAACATGGAGTTTCATTTCTTGGAGGTTGCATGTAAGGCTACAGAGTTGAGGTTGTAACTAATAATACAATTCAAAGTAAAAAAAAAATCCGCACATTTTATTAGCATCTGTTTTCAAAGTGACTTTGATTGACATATGTTGATTATATTTCTGTTGGGTGAACTAGGGCCACGGTTCTCAAACTGTGGTACGTGTACCACCAGTGGTACGTGAGCTTCCGCTGGTGGTACTTGGAGGAAAATCAGAAATACTGTTCTACTGTATAAACCAGGGTATGTGATTAGAGTGGGGGATTTGACTGGAGTTCAAAGAAATTGAAACAATTAACAAAAAAAAAAAAATGAATTAAATATTATTAGTTAGAGTTATCATATCGTTCGCTCCATCTGAATCTAATTTCATTACACTAGTGTTGGAAAAGGAGGATGATGAGAGAGCAAATGATCTTATTGGGAATAAATCTGTCTCCTTTGAAAAGTCTGTAGCCGACTTAGCTCGGTGCATTTACACCACTGTATTTTAACGTTGGTGAAAATGGTGTTACTTCGAGAGCTCAGTACAATATTGCATTACAACTTTTTTAATTTGTAGTAAAATATATATAGATTTTTATGGTTATGATTTTTTTTGTCATGAAATACAACTGACCCTCCATACATACTTTTTCAGTCATCAAAACAACTGACTGGGTGCATAAAATGTATCAGAAAGTCGCTATAATGCAGAGTGAGCGCTCATGTAATTGGTGGTGACGTGCCTACACTGAAAGCACATATGTTGATGAAAATATGGGAAGAAATCATGAATGACTGAGGACTGGTTAGATCAAAGCCATGCCTGGACAGAGATGAGCCATTTCCTGTTCACTGCAAACTGTTCATTTGGCAACGGCTTTTCTAGGGAGCTGTGCAAAACTCTGCTCCCCCAACCCCTGCCAAAATGCAACTGCAACAGTCTCTGGCTGATTCAAAGACCTTCAGGCAATAGAATCAGACTGCAGAGCAAACACATATGTGGTCGGACACAGTACGACTAGAATTCAGAAAAAACAAGCCAATTATTAAATCATACAGAATATACACAGGCTCAGAAAGGAGGTATTCTCAAATTACAGCTTCAGTGCAAAGCCGTAGTGAAGACTCCCCGGCCCAAAAAAACGGAATAGTTTGGCCGAGAGTTTAAAAGACGGAAAGATGAGGCCACATGTCATCATAAAACCAGAAACAATTTTTGAAAAGGAAAAGATTCTGCAGGTATCACTGTTCTCTGAAAAGCTGTCATGTAAATACATTTTCAAAAATTTACTGTGGCATCAGAGCATAGACACATTAAAGGCCAGAAGATCATTTCACTAGTTACTGTAAACTGAACCACAGTACATGCAGGACTCTGTGACCCTGGTTTGGGATATTCATCGAATGTCAACCGTGACAATAAACATTAGACTCTTGTGGGTTAAAAAAAAAAAAAGAAGAACTTTGGAGCGGCTTCTTGGAAACAACAGAGTCAGTGCTATCATTCCAAACTTTTTATGACCATACCTCGGTCGAGGTCTGGCCTATACTTGGGGGAATCAACAGGGATGTCGATGGAAGAACAGTTCCAGCGCATATCAGCGAAGGTCTTCTGACATGTCTTCTTGACCTCACGGGCAGCCTGGATAATGGTTTGCATGAGCTCCAGGTTGCTGCGGCACAGCTGAGCCTGGGACGACACCAGGCCGGGCAGCAGCTTACAGTGGTGAGTCTGGTTGATGTGTAAAGATGTAGGAACGTGCGACAGCGCTCTGCATGAGAGGACAGAGAGAAAAAGACAGGGGCATTGGTCCCTTTGAATCATATAATACACATATATAATTTATTAGTAGCAGTGGTGATGGCAACAATTGTGATAATTGCATAATCACATGTTCTTTTCACATATTTGTGAAATGTGTTATGTTTATGGGCATACCAAAGCATGATCTAAGTTTCCGGGTTTTTTTCGCGGTTCCTTGTGTGCATTTATTCCAAGTCTGTGAGATGCATCAGTTTTGAACCGACTTTTGAAAAGTCAAAACAGATAATGCTTAAGGCAGAGAAATATTTTGGCCTGTGTCACAGAATAGAACCATCTTATCAAAGTAAAAATCCCAGGGGAAAGAAGGTCAGCTGTGGATTCATAAAATATAAGTGACATGTTCTTGGCTTTGGTGCTTTTCTTTTGTTAAAACACAGTAGAGGCCCTGACATAGATAAATAAAAAAATAAAAAATAAAAACAGCACTACTGTCAGTCAGATGAAGAACTGCATTGAGCTGCTGTCTGTTTGTAGCATCTTCCAGTGTGGCCTCAGTTCAACACGAGGCCTTTATGCACAACTAAAAGCCGCACACCTTTGAGTTGATTCAAACTGTTAACATTTATTGAGGGTTAACTCGATAGAGAAACCACAGGCTGAGCAGGTTGTCTGTGATCTCTGTTTTCTGTGAGTCACACTCTTCTGAGAGTTCGTGAGAACCAGTGCACCTTGGCCTGTTTTGCATTAGGGGCCGCGGGGCCGTCACTCTGTGCCCAGCGATAGACTGTGACTCCACTAGGCTTGAGGTAACCCAGCACTCACAGGTGTTTACAGCTGCATCTGTTTTGCATTGCGCCGCTCTGCTTTATCAACACTGTAAGACGTCTCGCTTAGATTTAGCACATGCCATCTCTTCCCTGATGGCACATCTGCTTTAGTCATCCCACAGCTCGGTCTGATGAGACTCTGCTGAGGCCACTTCAGAGAGTTGTGTTGTCACAGTGACGAGACATAAGGCTTGAAAACCCAGATAAAGAAATAAACATAACATGCAAACAGTGAGAAAGATGTCCAAGGGTTTATAAGGATGTACACTACCAAACATTCAGTCAAGACATAACAAATTTTATGGGAATTTTATGTTCTTTCCAGAATTATTCATGAAAGCCTGGTTTACATATGCTGTGCCACAAAAAGAGTGCAGTGTTCAGTTTGAACAATCAACACAGCAGATTTCTTCAACAGTGACTATGCCTGACCAGACTACATACAGAGAGCAGTGACAGCAGTGGTGCTGTCTGCGGAACCATGACACCTCATCATCTTATTTCCTCTTTTTATCGTGTTGTTTTTGTGCAGGAGGAGGTAAAGACAAGCTAAAACATGCTGTCTCATTAGTGGAGCTGCATTCAGGTTAATAAATCAAAGAGGTTTCCATTCATAAGCTGAAGAACTGCCAGCTAATCCATGGACTCCTCCATCAGCTACACGTGTACAAGACACACAGCCTTTGCCTTGAGCAGGAGCTGCCTCAGGAATGCTGAGGCCCTTTTCAAAGCTGCTGTGGGCCCTCGACCTCATAAAACACTGAGACAAGCAGCAAAGGGCCGCACGGAAAACGGGGCATCTTCATATTTGCTGTGTTTAAATGTAAAACAGTGTAAATGCCGATGATTTTCTTCCAGAGAGAAATGGTGTTTGATAGTAAGAATACTTACAGCCATTTGATGCCAGAGCAGACCTGAGACAGCAGCAGAGCCGTGAGCACACTGAGAGGAAGGACATGAGCGCTTCTCCTCATGGTTGGACAGTGACTACACTTCACACAGGACACAAATGCAAAGGACCGGTGAGCGTCTTTGTTAAAACTCAGAAGTCAGAGCTCATGGCAAGGCCTCCTCTTCTAAAGCCTGCAATAAACACAATGAACAACATCAATAACTTTGCTGTGCCAAATCAGGCCGCCTCTGATTCTCCATATTTTTAGTGGCTGCATTGATATAAGGAAAACAGAGAACCTGTGTGAGCTGTGAAACATCATGTGGTTATTTTGGAAAGGTTCATTTTAAAGCGGCAGACAAGTAAGGAAAAGTGCAAAAAATATAGTAAAATATAGTATAACTCATACTACTGATGAAAATGATTGTAATATCAACAGTTACAGTTCAGTAGTTCAACGCTTACAGTACTTTGTCTTCTACGGGAAAATAAACACAAGAAACAAGACAAAGAATAAAGGCTGTCTCTGTATATAAAATCAGGAGACAAAATGTGATTTATTATATAAAATCCCATTTTACAGACAGTTGAATTCATGGCATGGAGGGCTCATTTTATACTGTGCTGCTTTATTCACATACTTTTTCTCTTCTTTCGTGTACATTCAGTATTTGAATCACCATATTTGAATTAGATGTCACTTCTGCTCCTCTAAGGAAAAATATAAAGAACATGGGATGAGAGTGAAAGCAGAGGGACATCAGTTCAGATCAGACTGAGGACTTTAGGTATTTGTAACAGTTAAGGTGTGCAAAGGGGAAAAAGGAGGACGTAGCAATGCAACAATGCAGACGCCAATTGCCGTAAAAAACACCAAAGAAGAGGTAAGAAGTGGGACAGATGGATGTGGGAGGATCAGCGAGAAGAAAGAGCAGATGAGTGATAGGAGAGATAAGTGAGAAGACTGATAAGAGGACAGATCAGAGTTTAGATGGACAGACTGGGGGACAGGGCCGAAGACAGACTGGAAGACGGATTGATCTGGGCGAGGGCATTATTAGTCTGAAGACAGATCAGATGAGTGATAGGATTGTTAAGTGAGATGACAGACTGGAGGACATATCAGATGGACAGGACATTATCACATGTCCTCAGAGCAGAGTGTTTGAAGTCAAATGTGCAGCTCTCTGATTGATAATGGGCCTTTTTGAACGTGTGTCAAGTCACTGCGTGTCATTACTGAAATGAGCTGAACTGAGACTGTTCACTTCTCTCTCTCTCTCTCTTCTGTGTGTTGATACTCATTCACCAGTATCAGTGCTCTCTGGGCAGTGGGCTGTAAATAATAATAAAGTCCTTACACTATCGACTTTCTGAGTATTTTACAGTTTTACTCGCTGCGCGGCGTCTGATCTGTTTAACTAAGTCACGGCCCTGAATGTTTAAAAGCACATTTGGTCCGAGTGTTTATAGACTATAAATGGCAGCTCCAGTTTTCCCTGAAGAGGCCGAAAGAGTGTGTGTGCGCGCGCGCGTAAAGACAAAGTGGCCAACAAGGGTAATGTTTTGTGAAAATACTAACAAGGATGTTTTCATGAAGTAAGTGTTTTTACCTACCGGCCTGAATATTTTAAAAAAAAAATGTTTATTTCATTTTGAAGATTCTTTCTGTGGTGAGATATCTGTTAGATCCAATTGTTTTAAAAAAAAAAACAACCAAACAAAAAAAGAAAGAAGTATCAAATCAGTGGAAAATGAAACACACACATTATCCGCACTATCTCAGCTCGATCTGCACTTCTTTGTAGAAGCAGGTCGCACCTCAACATCCACACCGTGTCCTCAGACAAAGCAATCAGCTTTACATTCACTGAATAAAACCGCACTCCAAGTGTATCCATGGCGCACGAATACACACTCCATAACGACAGAATACACACTGTAGCATCAGTGTGCGCAAACACACTGTAGACTAGAGCCGCGAGAGCTGCAGCCCGTGTGCGCACTGGCACTTCTTCCTCCAGTTGAAACTCACCTTCGCAGCAGCAGCAGCAGCAGCAGCAGCAGCAGCGCCGGTCACGTCTCACCGCAGAACCAAGCGACAAAAATAGAAAAATAGAAGAAAAGTAAGTCAAGTATCCTTTTTTAGAGGGTTGTCTCTCTGTTTAATCTCAGCCTGATGCAGTGGTTAAATCCAGCCCTGGGTGGTAGAGTAGCTCCGCACAGGTACGCATGGTGTGTATAGACAGAGAGAGAGAGAGAGAGAGCGTGTGTGTGTGTGAGAGAGAGAGTGTGTGTGTGAGTGTGTGTGTGTGCAGCTGTGAGCAGAGCTCGGTGAGTGAGAGAGAGAGAGTGTGAGAGAGTGTGAGTGGGAGTGGGGGCAGTCTCGGCTCTAAGTACCCCTGCTCTTCTTTGATCTCACTGCTGATGTCAGACCGGGATTTACATAAGAAAGCGCGCGCCACCGGCCCCAGAGCTCGGCCAGTCGTCAACAGTCCATAATAATAATAATAATAATGTATAAATAATAATAATAAAAGATTGGGGGATTGATGTCTCATGTGAAAAGTGCAGTAATATCCCCACAGGGATCTGAAGTGAGTTAGTTGCTGCTGCTGGTGAGGATGAATAGTGACCTTATTTTAAAGGCATTCAGTGGTTTCTCTGCTATTATTATTATCATCATCATCATCATCATCATCACCACACACCATTAAAGTCCTGTAAAGAGGAAACTTTAGCAACAACCTGAAAAGAACTTGATATACAGGGCTATCAACTGATAATTTAGAGTCAGATTAAGATGATACAAATATGTAATGGCTCACCTGGTAAACATAAATATAAATGCTCGGATTACAGCATTTATTAGTCGATCTAGATTTATTTTCTTCTTCACCGTGTTTTTATACATTGTGTTGCTTAAACGTTCAGTGTTTAAACTTAAATTTACTCTATAAATATTATTCATTCTATATATAAATGATATAGATTATCAGATTAAGATGATATTAATATGTAATGAACATTTGTACATTTTTCAGATTACAAACTTAGTTTCTCTGATTTTGTTCTCTTCATTGTTTTTTTCTTACACCAATATAAATTATTCCAATGTCACTGTACATAGTGATAAAGGCCATATGTCCAGGTTTTATTTTTTTATTATTATTATTTTTGTTATGATGTAAAGGAGAAAATATATGAACCAACACAAACTGAGGTGAATGATCACCATGGGGTGTGAACTTTAATTGGTTTCTAAACTGTGTATATATATATATATATATATATATATAACGGCCAAAGAAGTTGCATCCCATGCTTTTCATCATTTAGAAAGTAAATTACATTATGTTGCGTTGTTTTTATTTCTTTCTTCTGTGGGCTCGAGGGAAAAGGCAAAGAAATAACCAACCAAAATTCAATAAGGACTCAGTCATCTACACACACATGCCTTCGATAACAGTAAACGCAAACGACAGGCACACCCTTTCCATCATTCCAAGTAGTGAAATATATGCATTTTGAATATATTAAACAGGAAATTTTACAATTTGAAAGGTTGATGATTATCAGAATTTACTATATGACTCAAAAACCCATTTATTAACGTGAATATATTGCAGTACTCTATTTACATACACATAGAAACACTATTGAATATATAGACATTCTTTACAAATGAAATTTGAGTTTGACTTTTCCTGCACTGGCTGAATTCCTCCCATATGAACCACACTGTAAGTGATATGTTTGAGAGGCAGCTGTGGGAAAACAGGTACAGTTTCCCTGAGAAGCTGCTGCACGTCCAGCACTCACTCAAAGGCAAAAGTGAGCTGTTGTCCAGACCTTGACCTTGCAACTGGTAAAGCTAACATGGTGCACTCGCGCACTGCTGGCTGCTCCTCTGAGAGCAGCAGATCAGGTGTTGTCATGTCTCTGGAGCAGCAGACACATTTACACACCACGACAAGATCTCCTCCACTGGGAAAACCTGAATCCTGTGTCTAAATCTGTTTGCCAAACAGGGTTCACTGCAGTCTATACACAGAGATAGCCCCATATGTATGTGTATCGTATTTACAGGCTGTGACCCTGCTTCCAGAGAGACTCCATGTGTTTTACATGGCAGTCAACTGTGAATGGGCACAGGTCGGCGCGCGTGTGTGTGGGAGTTGAGGGGCTTCCAGCAGGACCAGGCCTGTCTGCAGACAAACTTTTTCACACAGGCTCTCCAATCCTGAGCCGGGATCAACGGGACGCAGCCCCTTCATCCTCACGTCTCAGCGTCTAAGCAACATGAAGGGAGAGAGAGCGGGAAACCGCTGGAGTTCATGATAATGAAATAACTCATGTCACACAAGAACAGAATCACAGCTGAGGTATGATAGATTGTCCACATGTAGGATCAAAAACAGCTTGACGCAGATAATGTTACACTGTCGCTGTAATCAGCTTTTCACATCATGGTGTTTTTTATGGTTAAGAACATCACATTTTGTCATGTTTTACTGACACTTTCTCGTTCAGTTGTGATTGAAATGAGTTCATGAAGTGAAAATACTTTTTGATATTTCAAGAGCTTAGAATATAATTGCTCATAAACAAACGTAATTCATTTGCTTTATGTGCCAATCTTTAAATGTGTCACAGTCAAAATTTCTAAGAAAAAAATATGACTTTTCTAAACAGTCTCGATGAAGTACGGAGTCGTCATTCGTGCATTGACCGAGCGCTGTGTTAATATTTGGGAGGAACGAGTCAGAGGCTCTGAGGCTCAGAGCACAGGGCCATTGTTCTTCCAATCTCAAGGGGATTGAGCCATTATCATGAATCTGGAGGCTCACTGGGGTGGGGGTGGTGGTGGATGAGGACACTCAACTTTCACCCCCGAGGATCAGAGTCTGAATGGGTGCAGAGTTACTATTATGCCCCTGGAAATTTATCCCATGCTCCGAGCAGGATGCAGATTAAACTAAACTCAGGCGAGCACTGCTACGGTGTACTATGATGTTAACATAGATATTTTCCCCCCGCTTCTTTAACTATTTTAAACCTTTCAGGGTGTTTTTAAAGAGAAATATAACACAATGAAGTACATGGTGTGCTCTTTTTGTAATGCCAAACCTTCATCTCACAACCAGAAACACATCTATTCTGTTTTGAGAGAATGGAAGAAATGTGAAATCCACAATGATAAAATCATAAAAGGTTAACTCTCTCATGGGATACGTTTATTTCTGGCTGTTGTGCCTGTTCTCTATTACCAGCTAAAGTCATTTGACCATAGATAATGTCCCAATTGAAATTAAAACCAGGGCTTTGATTAGCAGCCATCATACATGCCATAAAGCAAGGACTTGAAAGGACACTTTTGAATGGAATCAATCATCAAACCTTATCCGTAACGGTGTGTTTTCATTTTGCCTCTTATCTCCAACCGAATGGAGTTGGACTCCACTGCCAGAGGATTATTGACAAATAATAAGAACATTATGCTGATCATAAACAGTATTCTAGCAGCATGCTAGGAGCTGACAGGTTAGACAAGCAGGAGGACAGAAACAGCTTCAGAGGATCCATGTGAAAATCCCATCACCCTCTGATGTGCCTGCCGTAGCTCACAGCGGGGATCAGCACAGAAACAACAAGCTCCGTCCATGTTTTGTGTACCATTTGTTTATAACCACTGTCTCTATTGTGCTTGGAAGACTGAACCCTTTTAAGTGACAGATGGGTGGCACCTTTGAACATGTCTTGTGGTCCTCCAGGAGCCTCCACCATGAGGTGAAAACACACCACGCCGAAAGTCTGAAAAACAAAATGTGAGCGCTCGCTGTGGGAGGGTGAATTCTGGTAATGCAACTAATTAAGCACAATAAAGTACTGCCAGAGCTGAGTTAGGCTCGGTTCATACTTTGCCACATTATTTGCCCAGTTCCACTGTGGTCTGCATGTGGACAAACACTACCACACCTTCAGTTTGAGTCCACATGGACTGTAGGTGCTGACCGCATACAAAGCAGACAGTAACCATGGATGTTTGCTTGACTTTATGGGTGTACAAGTCTGCATTCAAAAAATACATGGATACACAAAAGAAGGTGAACTCCTGGAGAGAAATTGTCACTTCTCTAATGGAATGTGAGATTGAGTATGCATGTGTGGGATGTTAGATTGATGCCAACCATCATTTTAGTATCAACAGACCTACGGGCATGTACTGTATGCACATGTGGAAATGCAAAGTAGCTTTCCACGGACATGGAAGTATGACACAGCTCTTAAAGGTCTGCAGACTGTTCCCTTTCCCACGTGTGTCAGGGAACTACGGTAGCCTTCACATACCATTAAGGATTTTGTTCTTCGAATGTGTAGTAAGCTTCTCCTTCAAAATGCAAAAACACACGCTGGCTGGTTTGCACGTTCAGGCTGCTGTAGAAACATGGCTCAGTAAAACAAGGTTCATGCCCAAAGTACATATTAAAGGCTTATAATAAAGCTACAAAAACCTTTTAATCAATTTTATTTTAAAATTATTAAATATTTAAACTAACATGCTGATGGCTGCATTAAATGTTTGCCTAGAAAACCTCCTAAATGTTACACTGTGGACCTTTAAAGGTGACCATTCACTGCATGATGAAGAGCTGCAATAAAAAAAATTTAAAAAAAAAAAAAAAAAACAAGGAAATTTTTCCACCATTGTGAATGAATGATTGAGTTTTACAGGCTTACTGTCATCCAATACAGATATTAGAAACTGAAGAGATCAACTGATGATGTAATCAGGTGTGACTATGATGTAATCATAGTTTCATTAGTGCCTACATAAATGGAGAAAAGTAACTTCTACGTTGAAATGTATTTAAATGGAGATGAGTGCTTATGTCTGTGAATTAGATCATGGTTTTATAATCCACTAAACTGTCCTGAGATTTGTTGTGTTATTCACTGTCCATGAAGCAGCTGCAGGACGTCATCACTTTACTTTTCAGCCAGACCAACATAGAGCTATATATCACAGGAAAAAAAAAATCAGATATTTAGTGGATTTCCTTCTGGATTTCCCGTGGCATCACAGGCGGCAGCACTACCTCTCACAGGGATCGCACTGTATGAAGCTTTATCAGTGTCTGGACAGGGAGCAAACATTGCAGAGAGCACAAGGTGGTGATGGAGGTGGGGGGAGCATCACTTGGGTGGGGAGAGATGGGGTGATCCAGTTCTTTACAGACATCTCTCCATCCGCTCCCCCTCTAGTAAGCAAGAGGTACCAGAGGGAAGGTATAGAAATCACATGGACAGGCAACAGCCCAGCTGCAGGCTTTTAAACACATACAATAGATAAATTGTACTGATACATCTGGTCCTCATGAATTCAGGTCTTTTAGATTTTGGTTGGCAGAGGAGTGAGAGCACCAAAGCATCCTTATTATGATTAAAGCTCAGTTCTTTAAGGATTAAAAAGGTATTTTGAATGCGTGACCATGCTTGTGTTAAAGTGCATTGTAGGTCCAAAACTGGCAGTGCACTGTTTTTCTGTCACGAGTCATTTCAGACAACCAAGATAAAATTGAGAGCGACTGTAAATTAATTTGATTCACTGCCTCATGATCAGATGAATCTAATAAGCATCTCAGTTCTGGTTCGCACCATTCAGTTTTAAATTCAGAAGCTTTACAGTGGTAAGGAAAAATAAAGTGTTTTAAATAAATCAAACCAAAAGTTTTTGCTTACATACAGAAAGGATCTTAATTCAGGCCCGTGCTGACAATTTTCCCCTGAAAGCAAACCTTGAAATAAAATCCTCCTAAGCCCTCTGTCTTCCCCTCCAGAGTATCGTTAAACTCTGGCTGTGTATGGACATGATTACTGAGTGCCACAGGTTTTACATCAGTGCACAACCTTGACTTCCAGCAGGAAACCTGCTCCACGGGTCAATTAGATCCATACCTTGTTTTGCTTAAAGATGGTGGATGTTGTCCATGAGACTGCACCTGAGATTCCAACTGTACCACCGTCCATGTCAGCGAGTGTAAATAAATAAAACACAGCTTGTAGTAAGCGTATTAGTCTTGGCAGAGAGCATGGATGTAGAGTTTTTGCGAGTCGATGTTTTGCATGTAGCCATGGTGAGGGAGGCCTGCATGCGAACAGTGGTGCCTGCGGCCCACAGTGGAGACAGATCTGTTTGCTCAGCAGCTGAGTGGGGACACGGAGATGCTCCTTTCACAGTGAGCTGAGCAGTGACAATCAGGGCTTTGTCATGCAGGCATCTGCTGTTACAGCTCACAGGAAGAATACATGTCTCTTTAAAAAGTGCACTCAGTGGGGTTATCAGTGTTAAAGATCAGGTGGCTTCAGACCAACAAGCACAATGTGCATGTACACGCAGGAGCTTTAACAGCAATATATGGTCCTTTCTTTTTGGGGTTATTTAGTGCAAACAGGCACAAAACTACACTAGACCCCGATTAAACTAGAGAAGGCATTTAGCTCTGATGATATCATAAATAAGACCTTGGGTTTTCAATGTGCCAGTATACTTTCAGCCACAACCATTTTTTACCAATTAGCTCCTGAGGAGAGCTGTAATAAACCAGCATGCATTCAAATACAGTTCAGGGAAACTTTTAAATTATACACTTTAAATTTAGTATAAAACCTGCTCTGCTATAACATTTACAGGTATACTACATTAAATAAAGTACAGACAGCTATAAAGGAATAGGCTACAGTATTTGTCAGCACAGTAGCTGTTATTGAAATTCCTTGTTAAGGCTTATTCACCAGATTAAAATTCATGGCAAATGATTGACAGGAAAGACAGACACTATTCAGCAGTGCACACACAAAATACACTTAGAAATTACATATTAACCTAACCACATCAGAAACAATAGAACCTCAAATGATTTGCATCAGTGGCAAATACCAGTCAAATCAGTCTTTCTCATGTAGCTGGCAGTTCTGCGGTCAGGCAAACAGGTATTGTAAAATAAATATTAATCTAGTGTCTAGAGATAGCATGGTGTGTATGTGACCTCATATACCCCTTTCTAATTCCACACTCTTGATGCTTAGTAAGTGAATCATGAAAGGAATTTTCATTTCAAGCAGAGAGAGTGAAATGCCTATGAGTTATGAATCATTAACATTGCCAGCCTGTTATGCAAATTTATACTTTTAAACAAAGCATATCACAGCTAGGACAATCTGTATGGAAAAATATTGTCCAATATTTCAGCAAAAAAATAAACTGCTCTATTGCATTTGTATTTTTGCATTCTAACAAAGATGATTACAGTATGAAATACACCAAATTTATTACTCAGGCCAGAATCGACATGTTTATACAATCCATCTGAAGCATATTCACATGACCAGTGTACAAATCTTAATTATGATGTAAAGTATTACAGGAAAACATCCCTATTCCTAGTCCACTGGATGGTAGATTCTGAGCTTTCCTCCTAAAACAAATTAGTCTCGCTGCGCCATCTTGTGTTAACTTACTGAAATTACCACACACTTACCAACACAGTTGTACATATAGCTTGGAAAAAAACATAGGAGAAAATAAGCCAGGAGGATATTTTAGGAGCATTTTTATTACTTTTCTGACAAATATATAGGAAGGGTTTCCTATAAAGGAAACATTCTTTCAAAGATACGTACGTTTACAGCAAATTCATTCCTGCAAAGAGACAGGTAACGTGGGAAATCATTAGAGGACATGATTTAACTAACTATTTCTATTTGTGCCCAGGAAAGGTTAAGGGTGTTTCATGATTATAATGAATTCATGACAGTGACAAGAGAGTCAGTCTGGTAATTTTCATAATGGTAAAAATATAGTTGTTTCACAAGCCAATGGGACATCTTCCAACATATGTATCATCATAATACATGGGGTGAATTGTTAGTTTTGCATCAAGGCACGCAAGCATTGATAACCATCAGTGAAGCATTGCTTTTTTGCCAAGATATTGGTCCCACTGGGCAATTCAACTGTACAAACTACAGAATAAACAAAAACCATAATATAGGGATTGGTTTGCAGGAAAACAAGAAACGCTAATTTCAAAGATTTTAGATCATAATGTACACAGAAATATTAAGTTCAGAACTTGGGATCTCAATTGGAGTCGAGACAGTAGTTCTAATGTATGGTGGTGATGACATCTCAAAGGCATAACTCAAACCTGCTAACTATGGTGGAAGACCTTCAACTCTTATAGCGTATGGAGCTCAGAGAGAGACTTCTTTTCTAGATCCATGAACTCCTGTAAGCTTCTTCTTCCTTGCCTGAAGCTGCTCTCCCTTCTTGAAAATGGCAAGATGACCTGGAGTCTGAGGAGAGTCTCGATGTTAATAAAACTTCTTATCTGTGATGTCTTTAGGGTATCAAGCACAGTAGCCGGAAAGTAGCCAGCCAGAGGATCAGACCATTTCTCCTTCCATAACTTTATCTCAGAGTGAAGGGATACCTGATCTGGTAAGTCCTCCTTGTACAGGCGGAACACAAGACCACTAAGAATGCTGGTTTCTACTTTGGACATTGCGTAAGGCACAATCTCCAGACACCTCAATGTATCCAATACCTTTTCTGAGAAGAGGTCATCGATCTCTGCTATGGAGTGCTCTACAACTTTCATGCTTACAGATTCTTTGTAAAAGTCACTCAATGGCTCTAGAAGCACAGAATGCAACAATGGGACATGGAGTTGAGAAGCCAGTGCAATAGCTTCATCAAACCAGACCTTGTGGTGCGTGTCAATATCACTCTTCAGTTTACTGAGAGAAGCTTTGACATCGGGCATTTTCTTCACAGCAAGTAACAAATCTAAGGGTTTGCCCTGAAGAGATTGACTAAGCTCTTTAGTAATGATCAGGATGTTTTTCTGCACAACTGTTACAAGGATGAACTCAAATTTCCTGACCTCATTTAAGAACTGTGATGCTTTCTGCTGGTTTGAAATACTTCCCTCTCCTTTAAGCTCATTCAGGCAGAGTATAACTGCTTCTAAAATCTCTACCATTACTTCATGCATGTCATGACTTTTTTCCCAGTTCTTGATGAGTTTGTCACGCAGCTCATTGCCCTTTCCTTCATCTTCCTGGAACACATGAAGGATCATGTCTTCCAGTTTATTCTGGTGTTCTGCATCCTCTGTAACCCAGTGCAATATTTTTCCTATGAGAACTGCTCCATCAGCTGCTTCTGGAGTGGGGGATGATTTAGCCAGCCATACATTAAGAGATAATGCAGAGCTGACAGTTCTTACAGCCTGGGGATATTTTGTAGCAATAGCTAAACTCACAGCCCTCATCTGAGCTCCTACTTCACCAAAACTCAGCGAGGCCTGTCCTCTGCAATACTCCATGTTGAGCCCCCACTTTTCAGACAGGACAGTCTCAATAGTTTCTGCAAGGGAAACTGGGTCTTCAACAAATGGGATGAAAGCCAGTGTCTCCTCACACTGGATGTGCTCTTTGTGTAGGTATCTGATACACAAGGGGATGTAGAGCTCTCCATCGATTTCAACAGCTTGCTCAGTTATAATAGTGAAGAACTGAGAGTCCCAGAGTTCCTTAATGATTTGTTCACGAATCTGTGGCTCATAGAAAGACACAGCATTTCTTGGTCCTCCAGGAACAATCTCCAGTATCACTTCAGTGTCAGGCAAATTAACCTCCCCATCAGCAGGCCTGTCTTCTCCACTGGCAGCTTGTGATGGTTCCTCTGCTTTTACTTTAAAGGCTCCTGATTTAGAAAAAAATTAATGTCACCAACACACACCAACCTACAAACACCAAAATATTTCACCAATTGTTCATCATCTTTTTATAATCACAGTAACATCAAGATGCACTTACTTTTGTCCAACTTCAGTTCTTGCAAAGTCCCCATCACCTACAAAATATGTAAAACAAATATGGTTGTTATACTGATTCCAGTAGCTGTAAAACATCCTCTGTATCTTTTACAAAACAAAGCGTAGTTTGATATAGGCCCACAGTCATTTTTGGTTGGCTAAAACTACAAAAATATGACATTTGAAGTTCATGGAAATTCACTCATAACCCTGAACCCAAAGATATTAATATACTATAAATGAAAGACCCATTAGCCACATTTGAGTACAACAATGGGCCCTTTGCACAGCAGCCCTTTTGTCATGTTTTAGCAGGAACGGTGCTCTGTCAAAATGTTACAGTGCAACAGATAACATTAACAACTACTCTGTTGTACTTGATCAATTTCATCATTCACATTTGTGAAGATGTTAATATTTGCCAGAAAAATCAGTAACATATTTCAATCAACCATGAAATATGTTGGTAAATTTTCTGTTGGTGAAGAAACAAAACATTTGCAGTTCTAAGATGATTATCATTACCTGGGTCAGACATTGAGTGCTCTCTGGATCCACCTCCATACATGTCTCAATGACCTCTGGCAGTCTCTGAAGTGTTGTGCAGTGAGAGAGGAGCATCACATGATCTAATCTACTGCCTTTGCATAGTGTGGTGTTCAACAGATCCCTCATGGAATTCAGTGTGGTCTTCATCAGATCACACTCCATACTGACACTGGGCAGAACAGCGACAAGTCTGAGCAGTAAGGTAACAGTTGGATGGCTCTTTGACTCAGGGTGGACTAATGTTTCAGCGATGGATGTTGGAGGAGAAACATCCTGATATTTTTCTCTCCACACAGCAGCCCAAACATTGATTTCCTGCTCAGCTGCTTCTGGCTCAGGAAGATCTGTAAGGTAGAGGCTGAATGGCTTGTCTGAGGATTCTGACAGAATTGGCTGTGGGTTGCAGGAGGGCAGCAATGACAGCACTGACAGGGCTTTTAAGTGGCTGTCTGAGAAGCTGTACTTCATCTCATCAATGAGACTTCTGAGGAGAGGAACACTCAGATTTTCTCTGTAATACACCTCAGGAGATTCATAGCTGTTGGCCTCTTCTGAAAAGCATACTTGTTCAGGAGCTACCTTGTTTGCTAGTTGGAAGGCCTGCTCAAACCAGGTGGAGTGCACACTGCTCACGTTTTCTAACATTTTGTTAAGAGTCTCGATGATTGAAGGGATTTTTTCCACTTCACAGAGAATATCAGCAGGGTTTCCACAGCGGAAGACAGTGCTACAGTTACGGAGAGGAGCACAGGCATTCTTTAAAATCACAAGGGTGACAATGAAATCCACATTTCTTAGAGCAGTAGAGAGAACTTGTGCATGCAATGACTTGGCTCCTGTGGCACTTGAGCTAACAGCATCTAGACAGCTGAGAATACCCTCTAATGTGTCAGCAAGTATATCAAAGAAGTCCTCTCTTTTTCGCCACCTTGAACAACATGTTTCTGGGATTTCCTCCAGGGCCTCTCTTGGCATATTTAAAAGCCCGTCAACGGCCTGCGCCATCTGACCCTCTAGACAAGGAGATTCATCAAAGAACAGCAACAAGTCTTCTGTGATATCTAGCATTTTAGCTACTGAAGGGCAAGGCACACTTCCTGCCAGCCAGTGGGCGAGACCACAAGACTCACTTGGCGTTACAACGGAGAGTGGATAACTCTTCAGAAAATCCAAAGACATTTTCTTTAGACTTTGGTAACCTGAGCCTAAGTGCATGAATGCTTGTCCACGGCATTGAGACATTGGTAAGCCCCAGTCTTCAGTAAGAATCTTTGCAAGTTTATTTGCTTGTGTGTCAACATGACAGTTTTCGTCAAATGGTAAGAAGCCAATAAGCTCAACTTTTGGGGCAGATTCTCCAACATACCTGATAAAAACAGGTAGATGTGTCTTGTCAGCAATCTTAACTGGTTTGTCTGTGATAAGCGAGAAGAAGGGAGATTCCTGTATTTCCTTGAGTATGGCATCTCTGACTGCATTTATGAGTAAGTTCACCATTTCACCACCACCTATCGAGGGTATGCATTCATTCTCTCTTCCAAACCAGTGGCACATACTGAGCTCCTGGGTGAAAAGCTCTCTGTCCTCTTCTGAGAGATCAGAGAGACTGCTATTCTTTTTCCCCAGTAGTGCAGCCATTCTGAATACTGTGGCCAAACTTTGACGATTATCTCCTGTGTGCCCATTTTCATCTGCTGGTTTCATTTCCTGATCCTCAATCTTGTCAGGACATTGCTCAAGTTTGGGCTCAGCTTCCTCCTTGACAGGGTCAACTAGAAATGGGAGAAATAACACAACAGCACTGTTATTGGAAACACTGAATTAATAACATTAAGTTAAATTTAATTTGCAAATAGTGTAGTGATCAAAATCTAATACAGCCATACCTTCCATATTATTTTCAGAGTTCCTGTTGAAACTTTTGGATTCCTTGTCCTGTTGGGGATACAGGTAAATAAACATTATATTAATTGACAAACAATATTGAACTAATTAAGAATGAAATATATTTTAAACTATCACTGTTATTAATGAAAATAATGCGCACCAGACAGATACCCTCCAAGGCCTGTGGGGTAACCTTCAAACACTGGGTCACCATTCGGTCCAGGTCTCTGCTGAAGTCTGTGCTCACCTGCAGCATAGCTAAGCATGGAGACCTGTCTGCAGCATTTGTATTTCTCAAGTACTCTTGGAACTTTTTGTGGCGCATTATTACACCACAGTCCTCCAGTGCTGTGCTGGGTAGCACAGACATAATCCTCAGCAGTGCATTGATGTTCCCAAAGTACTGCATGAGTGGCAGGCGTAATGTATGAAATATGGAGCCTGGGATGGTCACGGACGCCACTTTGGTCTTCCAGGTTACTCTCCAACAGCACAGCTCAGTGAAGAAGTTATCAGCATCAGGAAGATCACTGCTGTAGAGAGGTGGCTTTGATTTCAATCTCTCAAACATGTAACTCACAGTGACTGAGCATGGGACCAGGGAGAGGAAGTTCAGAGCTTCTATGTGGTCTTCTGAAAAATGGTCCTTCACTGCATTGATTAGGTTATCTACCAGGGGCACACTTAAGCCATCTTTGTAAAACCCTACTGGCTTTATCATGCCATCCTTTGGCAAAGAATTTTCAGGCACTTCAATCTGCACTCTAAGACTCTGTGCCACTGCACATGCCTCATCAAACCAGTTCTGGTGGAATACCTTCATGTTTGTCTTTACTCTGTTCAGAGATGCCATAATGCCACTGATTTGGCAAAGTTGAGATGCAGCGCTAAAGTGGTCCTTCTGGAGACCTGCACTCAGCTCTCTGGTAAATGAGGATGCATTCTTTAAGACCACCATGGCAATGATGAAATCAAATTCCATTAATTTGCAGAGAAGGGCCCCAGCTTGATCAGATACACAGGATTTCCATCTCTGTGGGTTGGTTTTGATCTTCTCCAGACATTCAACCAAGGGCTCCAGTATTTGCACAAACACTTCATATGAATCATGCTTCTCTTGCCAGAGGGCACAGAAATTCCCTTGTAATTCTTGGGCCTTTTCATAGTTTTCTCTGAGACCAAAGGCTACTACATGATCAAGCTGTTTTTCTAAAGTAGCACTGCTACCAAAAAACATCAAAACCTCTTCATATGTATCCAGAGCTCTTTTAACAGCAGGCACTGGGATGGATTTTGACCACCATATGTTGAATGAGTAGGAAGAGCAGTGTGTGCTTATAGCAAGCGGATATTTTTCCTGCACTTTGCAGGCAAAGGCTTTGAGCTTGTAAGAGACATCACCAGAGCCTAGGTATGCTTGACCCCTACAGTTACTCAAGTCAAGATGCCACTCAACTGTAACTATTTCCAAGAGGCGCTGAACCATGGTATCACAATCAAGATCTGCCTCAAGGAATCCCATCAACTCCAATCGCATAACATCAAAACTGTCCACAAATCTAAGGAAAAGAGGGAGATAGTCTTTTTCCCCCAGTTTCACAACACGGTCAATGAACAAGGAAAAGAACGAGGTCCCCACTTCTGTAAGGATTCCCTCCCTGACAGCATTCTCACACACAGAGAGAACTTCTTTCATTTCAGACTTGGTCACATACTCAACCTCTCCATCCTGAGCAGAAGTGTCATTATGTACCCTGCTGTGACTGCTGTATGCAGCTGTCACTGCAGACTGCAAAGCAGCCTTAAGAGATTCTCTATCAGTCTCTGCACACTTCATCTCCACAAGCCTTTCAGCATCCATCTCAAGGTTTAAGAGTTGTAATTCCTCTTCGGTGTCCTTTTCAGCATGGTTTCCACGGGCTGCCACTAAAATGACAAGTGGGAATAATTATGTAAACGAAGATGACTTAATCTTATTAGTTAGTGGGGGAGACAGCAATAAACAACTGAGTGTGCACACTGAAAATTTTGTCAAAATGCATTTCCCACATAATGAATTATGTCTATGGGACTAACAAAGGGACACACTTAAGTGACAAGTTAATCTAGAGTGTGAAAGGGGTAAACTGTGGGTAAAAACTGTCTGCATTGTCTGTAATAACTTGAGATTAACTATGAGAGTAAGGCTGCAACAATTAATTGATAAATCAAATTATTATTAATCAATATTTCAATTAATCGCTAACTATTTTAATAAATAATTTCTCAGTTCAATTTTTAAAAAAAAAATTACAATAAGCTCAGATTTTTCAGCTTCTAAAATATGAATATTTTCTGGTTTATTTTCTCCATATATCAAAGAAATGGGTCTGGGTTAATAACATGATTTAATATATTTAAATAATATTTAAATAAGAAGTAGACATGCGAAACACTGGTCAAACACTGACATTCAACATTTTTCAACATATTCTGAGATTGTATGGAACAAACAACTAACTGATTGCTCAGAAAAATAAATTGAATAAGTGATTATTAAAATAATCATTAGCTGCAGCTCTATGGTAACAATCATGCAACAGTGTAATAGCACACACAGTTGCTAAGTGAAAAGCGATAGAAAAGGGGCTGCACATAGCCTCACTGTTAATACAGTGTACATGTGAATGGAAAACTGATTGGCATTAAAATTTACTTGCCTTTGGGAAGTTTCTCTTTTGTGTCATCATCCTATCACAAAACAGACACACAGGTTCAGACTCAAACACAAACAAATATAAATGACAGTATTAATATGAAATAAAAGAATTGAGATTATGAAAGTATACACACCATTTGCAGCATCTGCAGGATGTCTGGATGCTTTTGGACATAAGAATCCACCATTTGCTCTACACTGAAGTGCACATCTTGGTTAACATAGATATATGCCATGCTGCACTGCCTTTGGTCCGCTGGTGTGGCCTTTAGGTAGGAGTGGCACCGTTCCAGTACCATATGGTATTGGCCATACACATCTGCCTCTGCGTTTACACATGGAACGGTACCCAACACCCGCAGCAAGCTCTGCACATTTGGGTAAAACCCAATATCAGGAATCTTGAGTGTAGCAAACACTGTCGTCGGAAGGATTCTGCGCTTGCTTGCATGTCTCCATTTCACTTCCCAGCAACCCAGTTCTTCATAGAATGTGTCAGGCCTCGCAAGGTTGTTCAAGTTAGCATCTGCTACTTTATCTCTGCGAATGCTGAAATTGTGGTCAGCCATATAAGACGGAACTAGCGAGAGCCATCGTAGAATCCTCACCATCTCGATGCTGAACACCCTCTTCACTTCTGCAACAAGATACTGCAAGATAGGTCGGCTCAGAGTTTCCCTATAAACATCCTCCAGTGGTGTTTCAGTTGCGTCTCCTTGACCCATCTCTGGTTTAGTGACTTCCACTCCCAGCTTCTTAGCTCGGCCAACTGCATCCGAAATCCATTTCCTGTGGAATATTGCAAGTTCCTGTTGGTATTTGTTCACCAGCTTTAAGGCATTGGAAATGGTGTACTGCAAGGTACTGCTGATGCTAATGATTCCCCTGAGACTTGAGTTGAGTATGCTCACACAGCAGAGCGTGTTCTTCAGAACAACAAGTGTGATAATGAAATTGAAATTCTTTAAAACTGGCTTGAGCTTGGCCATCAGCTCAGCAGCATCTTCATCTACCTTTGAAATCATCTCATTGATGCAGTTCAGGAATGGCTCCAGAATATCTAACATAGTCTGGTAGGCATCCGTGTTATGTTCCCAGTTCCCACTGACAGCTGCTTTGATTCTGTCCACTTCCCCTTTCATATGCCCATAAGTCATCTGGATCTTTTCCTCCAATCTTTTGGACAGCTCTGGTGTTCTCCTGAGTAATGAGGCCACTTCCTCTACAGTGTCGGCAGTCTTCTGGATGGAGGGCATTGGCATGCAGCGAATGATCCATATGTTGAAGGAATATGGGTCACTTGGTGACAGAACCACTTGTGGAAACTCCTGCAGAATCTTGCAGGTAAGGTCCCGCATTTTCTGACATATACTGCCTGTAACCAGATACGCGAGTCCTCTGCAGTGCTCCATCCTCAGTCCCCACTTGTTTCTTAACTCAGAGAGAAGCATGTAAAATAGATTCTCAGCATCCAGGTCACATGGCAGAAACCCAATTAGGTGTTTCTGTGGGAACCCAGCTATAGTGACAGACCTGATGAAAACTGGGATCTGCTCCTTTCCCTCTATGCTTGTCACATCCTGAAGCAGAATGGAGAAGAATCGTGCCTGTGTGAGGCTGTTCTGGATTTCCTCCCGCATGAGGTCTTCACTGAATTGCAGGATTTCTTGCTTGTCAATTTTCTCCACACAGACAGGGTTGAGGCCTTGCTGACCCCGAGCACCTCCAATTGGTTCATCAGTGTTGATGTTTGCCCCGTTGATGCTGAATCCAGTCAATGCAAGAATTTCTTTAAAATACACTTTCAGAGTCTCTTTTGCTTTGGAGGTGGCCGCATCCTCTTCATTTTCGGTTTGTATTTCAGGTGTCTCACTGTTTTCACCAGGAAATTCTTTTTTTTCCTCTGTCACTTCTGCTGCTTCTGTGTTTTCTGGGAGGAAAGACAAAAAAATGTATTGAAAGGGGAGATGGTAGTAAACGTGCCAACCTCAGTCAGTGAATAAACATTCACAACAAGGGCAGACCCATTTCAACAGAGAACTTAGCTCTGCTCACTTTTTTTATGCATCATAGCCTGAATAAGAAACATTATGCAGTAACTTTACCTTTTGTCTTCTTTACAGATGTGGGCTCCTCTTCCGCCTAAGAAGATGAAAATGAAACTCATAAGGCTACACTTTTCATGACTGAACAAATAAAAATACTGCTATGAACACTTACAGGATCTCTATTTCTTTTCCTGTTGCAGACAGGTTGATTGTTCTCAGGTGTCATAGAGCCAAATATTGTTGGAACAGCATCTTCACTTAAGACACAACAGGAGGCACTCTGAAAAACAAAAAGGCAGATCACACTTTATTATTTAACTTTAATCTATTATTTTTAACTTCACATCATTTGATAATGAGAATTAATCAATCAATACTGTATGGACAGTTAAATAATAGTTATTTTTTATTTCAAACATAATTATGTGTTATGTTTTACTAAGTAATTTAATTTCTAAATATTTATTATGTGTATATTAGCTTACATTTGCTTCAGAAAGTATGCCCATTTGCTTTTTACAAACGATGTTATACATTTGATTATGAATGGCTAAAATAAAATTGCTGTCAGTCTACACTTAGTGACAACTTCAAAATAGGCTTATAAATTGTGTGCATTTTCCTGGTGAAGTAGAAAATAGTCATAGCTTGGAAAGAAGCTATGACTATTTTTCCTTAATTAAATTTTTAAACATTGTACATTTGCAGAACATTAATTAGGTGATGCTATTTCAGAAACATCACTAACAAAATAATAGTAAAAAGGGTTTATTTGTCTTCAACATACACAAAAAGGTACCTTACCTGTTCTGAGATCAAAGAGGGCTCAAAATGCTTTGCACAAAGTTTGTACAGTTTATGCAACTGTTCAGGAGGCTGCGATGACAAATCTTCACGATGACAGTTGACCAGCCATTGTTTGCAGCTGAAAAATACAGTGAATACACAATGATTACATTAATGAGCATCTGTCACAAGAAATTCTAGAACATCCTCATTTATAGGTTTGGGAAACCCTGATCAACATTTTCTGACATTATATAGATCAAACAAGTACTCGATTAATCGCAAAAATAATCATAATCATAATTTTCACTTATGAAAATCGTTAGTTGTTAGTTGCAGTTGCAGGCAATAAAAAAATAAAGGTTGCATTGGGCTGCAACTAACGATTGTTTTTCATGAATGATTAATCTCTATTATTTCATGATTAATTAATTTGTTGTTTGGACCATAAAATGTCAGTAAATGTTGATTTGTATTACAAAACTACAAAATGATAACAATCTCAAATGTCCTGGTTTGTAAACAAACCATATCTTCTCAGTTTAAAAAAAACACAACACTCAAACCAATTAATTGATTATTAAAATACATAATTTATCAATTGAATAATAGCCATTCAATCAATGAATCATTCTAGCCAATGGTTGCATTTAACCAAACTTGAAGCTCTGGTCATACAGGTATTTAGATTTATTTATAGCGTAATAAACATGCCCACCTCCATCAATTATTTCCTAATTTTATACAAGAACTGAGTCATGACCAAAGATTATCTAAGTTTATTCACAAATAGTGTTTTGTGGACTGACTGAATCAATCTGGGACCTAAAAATACAAATGTGAATGGAGTTTGATTGCAAGCTTTTCAACCAAATTTGATTTTTAAAGGGGAAAATGGAAGCTTAAAATGGAAGTCACTTACACAATTTCAAAGTCAAGGTTTCATTAAAATTGGGTAAAGTAAGACTGAAGCAACAATAGAGACAAATTAATTGAACCTGGGCCAACTCATTTTGTATGTAATTGTGAAAATATTACCAACTGATTACGTGTGCCACCTAGAGGCCAAGAGTGTGGATGGAATTTGGAAGTAAACCTTACAAACACACACTTGGGAAGTTGCATGGACTTGGCAGATCCACTGACACACCTGCTTTGGTTAGTTGTATTTTTAACACAAACATATAAGAAATAATAGACAACACTGCTGATAAAGTCTTCACCCTTCACATCACTCATTTGCTTTATTTCTGTCTGCACTCCCTCGCTCCGTGTAGAGAATGAAGGTAGATTTACAGGGACATATGAACATTTTGCACAATACTGAGCGGGTGCCAAGTTAAAAGGAAGCACATGCAGTATAAAAAACAAACTTATTATAGTGCAGAGTATTCAGTTCTAGAGAGTCAGTGATACATTCAGTAGAAAGTCTTTCCTCTCACTCTGGTTATTTTTCCTGCGGAGACAGCGCTGTAAGTCAGGCTGCTGAGCTGCGGGTGAAATTCAACTGTACATCTTCACAATAAGACTGATTATATTAAAATGAAAAAATAACAACAACACACAACTATAACTGTATAAATCCACCGTGGTCTCATGTTAGTTACACGGTAGCAACGATGTAAAGGGAGGCGACAGATGTCTATTTAACCCTACGTACATCAACAGTTAAAACGACGTAAATATCAGATACTGCCTGAATCGTTCACAGTGAGATACCCTACAACATGACTGCTTTTTGGGTTATTATTTTGTAAGTACAATTAGAACAAACTGCAATTATCAATAATTCGTTTTCCTGTGCTGAAACCAGCTCTACTAATGTTACACCACTGAGGCGATTGGTGTCGTGAACCGATGGCGATTTAAATTACAGCACAAAAAAGTTTTTCACAAAGGTTTCTGTGTAACGAATGAACACAAATATATATCGGTGGAGAAAATACTACTATGCGCGACCACTCACACAAATGAAATAAATGAACGGAGCCAATTTCATACATTTTCTTTTCTTTCAAGAGTAACTAGTCTGCGCCATTTTCCACAGAGTTGTGTCACTGTTAGCCAACATGCTGCTAGGCTAAAGGCAATGCTAACCGTGGGTAGCCAACACATTCATTGTGCATGCTCGTGGTTTATTATATATAATACACATCTCACGTGAATAAGCACAACTCTTACCGATCTGGATCTACAGGGAAGCTGAAAAGGGCAGTGGTGGATTCCCCTGGCTGGTAATCACAGCTCGCCGCGGCGCAGCAGTCAGTCATTTTTAACTGCAATAGCAAGCTAGTAAGTTAGCTAGCTTAGCAGGCGGTTGCAGGCTGCTAGCCTACCGTGATCAAACCTGTGGGAGAGTCTAAGGACTCATGCCTCTGGCTCAGCCTGCACCCGACACAGTTGGGGTTCCGTGTTATTTTTCGCTTAATGTCCGTTTGGGAAACTAAGAACCCTGTAATTCCATGCTTGGAAAAGTTAATATTGCGCGGTGAGGCAGGAGTCTCCGAAAGCGTGTTATGCCCTGAACCAGGAACTACGGCAAACAGTGGCACATGTGAGCCAGCAGAGGGAAGAGTGGCTCCACCAGGCCTGTCTAAAAGAGTTCACCTGTAGTAACTACAGGACAAGGCTATCTCCAGTGGCATGCGTAGACATTTGAAAGGACAGGGCCGAAAATTAAATGGGCACCTACTGTGCATCAACGGGGCAGGTGCCACTAGCATATAATTTCCCATTCTCATATAGGTATACAGAGACATTCTTTACAGCACAGCACTTCTGATGGGGTACCATGGAAAAGCATTTCCATAGGTTCCAAGCGAGCTGACCTAAAACTAAAATGTGATGTAGACAGACTGTTGGCCACTGATCGGTGTGGAGTGTCACAGGAAGAGTAATGAGCGCAACATCTGCCACAAGAATCAAACTGAACAATGCTGAACTGTAGATCAGTTAAAAAAAATTCAAAACAAAAACATGCATTAATAATTAGCATGGGCATTTTGAAAAAGTGATTAACAGAGGAGTCTGGAATAGCCGGCGATCATAAACTGCATCACAATTCTTTCTGCCATATTTGAGTTCAATGCTCTGGTCATGCAGGAAGTACTGAACTAATATTTGTAATTAATTGATTCTGATGATTTAGTACACCTAAAATACCTAAAAGATGTAGTTTCTGTATGTATGTATGTATGTATGTATGTATGTATGTATGTATGTATGTATGTATGTAACGTTCTATCAACCAAATATGACTTTCAAAACAGATATAATGATTTTATTATATTTTTGCATTTTCCAAATGACAAGACAGATCAAGAGGACCTGAAAGCAGGAGGAGGATTTTATTTTCCCTTCATACAAATCGTGCAATTTTCATTTGTGGACTAATCTCTAATTTTCCTGTCATGGTTTTGCATTGACATCATTATGACTTTCTATCACCGAGATGGCTATTTTCTATGCTGCACTGAATATCATTTCCTCTAAGGACACCCTCTGGGACACTGTCAAGTAGGGACAGGAGAAGACTTCATAATCACAGCCTTTTTGATTGGAAGGGCACCATAGGAAACAAAGTTGTAAGGGCATCTTACAGGGCACTGCATCATTTTTCTCTGCTAGGAAAGGCACTCCTTTAGAAACAATCAACTTTTAAGTTTATATTTAGCTTTAGAGGCAACATATGAATGGCAGCCAGTAGGGCACTTCCTCATGTTTTCACCTCTCTCAAGGATAATTTAGTGTGCGTCTTGTAACAAGATTTGAGAGGATTAAAAAATATCTTATATCTTATGACTAGACAGAATTCAATCATCAATGTTTCAGACTGGAATTGTGGATGGTTATATTTTAGTTTTAGATATCTATAATTTAGAAAAGATAGATCTGGAACAAGAAACCCCATACACATAGATAAAAAGGGACATCTGAAATATATAAAGAGAACATTTTTCATTGTGGATGTAAATGATCATTTTGACTAACAAAAATTTGATTACATGTCTGTAATACATATCCAGACTAGCTGTTACATGTTAAAACATCTTGCTTTACAGCACTTTAACTACAACTGACAGTTTCAGTTTAGATACAGTCAAAAATAATTCCCATTAAGTAATTCCCTTTAATTTGTAGAAAGGTTTTCCACATTCTAGATTCACTGGAATGTGGCAAATACTGATGACACTACACAGTAATATAAACCTATGAGGCACTGTTAATTATGTGATTTTTTTCCAAAGCAACAGTGACATTTCTAGAATTTAAGCAATTTATAAAATATTTAATAGTGCTAGTTATTTTAGACTCAATAATCTTATTGAGACTTAATAAAAATATACCCTATCTTGCAAGGTTACAGTTACTTAAAACAACTTTTGTTATTTATGCTGCTCACAGACAAGCAAATACTGCCAAAAACATAACCACCTAGTAGGAAATAATAAATAACTGTGGCACAACTTATTTACAGTGAATATGGATTACAACTGACTGATTGGCTCAGATATCTTTTATTTTGGCAGTTTGTTGTAATGCAAACGCTGTACATGGATCAAGTGACGCGGGTCTTCGATCGCATCAAATTTAATCAAAACAAAGCAACACACTGAAAATCTGACCTTCAGAGCAGCTTGTGACTCAGCTGCTTCAGGACACACACTGCATTCACAGATGCAGCTCCTAAAAAGTAAGATGGATGTGAGATGTAGAGCAGTGGTGAAAAGTTCAGGGCTTTTTATTTACAGGAGAATTTCAGTGTCATGCTGCTTTGCACTTGCACTAGATTTGCACCAGCTACAGATTTTGGATGTGAACCTAAACCTTTGTTGGGATTATATTTTTGTTTTGGAACAAAGCCAGTAATAATTATAAAAAACAATCAAATCCATTAAGTACAGTAACAATAATGAAGTTATTCAACCAAAAAAGGTATTTCATTATTTTAATGTAAAAGATTTATGGTCAATCTGATCCACTTACCTAATCCAAAGGTAATGCATACATGCACACATATTTAAAAACATATATAATTCTGTAACTTTATTCCTTTACAACTAATGTGAACAATAGAGACAAAAAAATGATTTTGAGCTGATTGAAGACCTTCTTGGTCCAGTTGTTTATCCCTTAGATTCTACATTTAATCAAAGAAAATCAACATAAGGGCAAAAGACAAAGACAGACATCAAGAACATTACAATCTGTACATTATGATCTGTCCAGAAACCTCATTACAAAATCACACCTGATTTTCTTCTCTGACAGGGTAAGTTTTCATGTAGGTCTCAACCATTGAATCCAGCTCAAACCCAACATCATAGTTAATGTTTAAAAGTGCAAGACTTTTTGATTTGAATTGGTCAGGGGTGTTCTCTATGTACATTCTGAAGCGCTTGTATGCCACACTGCAATTGTCCTCCAGAGCCAAGGTTGGTAGAATACCAATAAGTCTCAGGACTGCAAGCATGTTTGGAAAGAACTTCACATCTGCCAGCTGCAGTGTTTCATTGAGACTGGAAGGAACTGTTTCGCCTTTGACCTTTTTGCTCCATTTAACCCACCAACAATGGAGCTCAGCAGAGAGGGTTGCTGCATTTGGGATGTAATTTTTAAACGCCTGTATGCTCTCCTCTTCAGGTTCACTGGACTTTTGTTGCTCTATGATGGCAGGGACTAGTGACAGACCTCTCAGGAACTTCAGGTGGTCCTCACTGAAGAGCTCATTGATTTCTTGGATGATGTGGTTCACCACAGGAACAGACAGGTGATTCTTATAGTAAGTATCAGGTTGGGTGGTTCCAAATTCTGATGGATGCTTTCTTAAGTATGACCGGGGAAGCTTTACTGGGATTTCCATGGCAGTGGCTAGATTAAGTGCCTCATCATTCCAGAACTCATGGTATACATCAATGTTGTCTGACACTTCCTTTAGTGAGTGCAGTACAGCTTTTAAATTGGTTGCGGCGAAATGGACATCTGATTCTTTCCCTTGCATATTCTTCCCAAGTGCCAGAGTAAGTGTCATTGTGTTTTTGAGTACAACCAATGCCATGACAAACTCAAAATCAGTGACTGCTTTTGAAATCTCTAAGGCATCATGAGCGACTAGATCACTCCACTTCATCTCTTCGTTATCATGCACACTTTCCACACAGAGCAGCAGTGCCTCTAGGATGTCCGCGGCTACTTCAAATGCATCATGTTGTCTGGTCCAGCTGGTACGACAGATCTCCTTTAGTTCATTGGCTCTGTCCTCTTTGTCTTGGTATAAAATTGAAATGGTGTTTTCCAACTCAAGTTGCAGTAATTGGGACTGACTGAAGAACGACTCTATCTTCCTCAAGGTGGACATGACCAGCTGAACCCCTGACAAAGCCATACCACTGCCAAGTGACATGTTCAGTAAACAAGTAGATTTCAGTGTAAGTACTGCCATTGGATATTTCTCAATTAGTTTGGCCGAAAATGCTTTTATTTTACTAAAATGCGTCCCAGAGTAGGAATGGGCTTGTCCTCTGCACTGTTCCATATCCAGGCCCCATTTTTCAGTAATTTCAGACACAAGTGTCTCTGCCAGGGCATCTCCATCACCTTCAAAGCTCAGGAATCCAAAAAACTTCTCCCACTGGCAGTTAGACTGGTCCATAGACCGAACAAACACAGGGAGGTACCAGTCTCCTGAGATTTTCACCAAATCATCAGTAATTAATGAGAAACAGCCATTTTGCTTAACTTCTTCCACCAGCTTGTTGCGGGTGCATATCTCACACACCTCAATCAGCTGATTCAGCTGAGCTGGGGAGCAGCACTCCTTATTCTCCTCGTACCTCTTCTTTAGGACATCATCCCCACATGTCATGCGATATTCTAACAATGCCTGAAAGTTGTTTGACCTAAGACCATCCTGTTTTAAATCACCAGGCCCTGTAGGAGGAATACTTTGCTCCCCAAACAGTACAAGAACTTCAAATAATGACTTGAGATACTCTTTATTTCCCTCTTCCTCTGAAACAGTCGGAGCATCTTCCTTTTCGGTGTCTGTTTGAGATTTCCTCAGTTCTACAAGAGAAACAGTTGCAGGACAGGAACCAGCTCAATCATTCATGTTACAAGTGTGGCTGTGGGACATTATTTTCTTTGTCAATAAATAAGTGTTTGGAAATGTTTCAACTTACTTTTTCTCCCCCTGCTCTCTATTTCATCATTGTTGATCTATAAAAAATAGAGACAAGATAAAAATCAAAATTATGATTAAATCAAATTATGCAAAAAAAAAATTATGTTCAAAACGATCTATTTAACCCACCTTCTCTTTAGTGAACTTCATCTGACCAGTTTGAGGTGGGCCTGGCCCATCAAAGACTGTTGGTATGGCATCATCCTTTAAAAATTTACTCTGAGCATCCTGAAAGTATCCCAAAAAAAGAAAAAAATTTAAACATAATATACACCTAGACTGAGTCAAGAATAATTCCAATCATTATTAAACTGTTTATTCAATAATCTAATTAGGCAAAATGTGCAAATTTAACTTGCTAGATTGGAAGTTACATAATAGTATTAAAGTGCTTCATTCAGTCACATAGTCCATAAAAAAACTGCCCCAACATCAACATAATCAACTTAAAAAAAGAAAAAAAAACATAACTCACACTATCAATCAGAGATGAGTCAAAATGTTTTCCACACAGTCTGTAGTATCTGTGCAGCTGCTCTGGTGATTTGTCTATGAGGTCTTTCCTCTGACATTTCTCAGCCCACTTCTTGGACCTGAAACAGGTGTTCAAATCAATTTCAAAAAGGTCAAAAGGCAAAAGAGATTTTTTTAGGATTAACCGAGTCAGGCTGCACTATCCAGTACATGCTGTAAACTAGCCAACATTTGCTTTGCTCAAGTGTGTGCACATTAAATGTGCATATGTATGTCTGCAATGTCTAACTAACTGCAAGATCCCATTACTTTCTTAATGGAATACTCACTCATCATCTATCACTTTATCTATATAATTGATAATTGTTTTTTTTTTTTTTTTACTTTTATGTCTTGACCTACGCAAATTAAAATGTAATACATAAATACAAGAAAGATGATTTTTTAAGTTCCCATCTTCATATTTAAATAATGCAATTGATGTGACTGTAATGCCTGACGACTCATGTGGTTCTACAATTTCTTTAGTATACATTAAACTACTTAAAAATGTATGTCGTGAAAAAAAAAAACAGTCAGACAGTTGTAATCTTAGTTTTCCATAAATCGTTCAGCCCTGGACTGTGTACATTTTTAAAACAGCCCTGTGAAACTTTCAAACCAGCTTTAAATGGACGTGCAACATCTTAAATAAATCTGTAAATGGGTTACTACAATTCTGTTGAACCAAATATGATGCTTGAATAAAATGTAGCCATGTTTCAGGCGCATGTCTTGTACTCTACAACGTTAACTACTCCGAGTATCTTTCTACCACTCTAGCTGTCTGTTTTAGCATGTTCACATTAGTTACCTTTCTGCGTCACGAGGAAACCTGAAGAGAGGCTGAGGGTCGAATTTCCCACTAGTACATTTGGGTGCAGCACAGTGATTCTGCATTATAAGTTTGTATCATGCACCTTTGTTTAACTGTAAAATTTCTCTGAGAATGGCTAAGTGCTAACGTTAGCTAATAACTATCAAGTTACTTGCCACTAGAAGATGACATCCGCTTATGAATTTCAAAATAAAAATGTCTGAACGTTTTTCATTTCGATTGCAGAATATGGAAGATGAAAACTATTTTTCCCCAAAGATATATAAGAATATCAAATATATCAATAGACATTCTTACAATTCTTTTTTTATTAAGAAATATTAAGTCTTTACATCAACAGCATAATCAGACATTATGCCCAGTAAAACAAATGTAGGATTCCTATCATTTGTTTTTCTTAAAAGTAATTTTTGTACACCCGAGAGAAAAAAAAAATGCCGCAGCGCTTACTGGAATTGACAGTATAAAGTAATCATTTTGAGTTTTATTTTGAAAGGAAACCGGTCAATTTTGAAAAACGCGTTGTGTTCAACAACCAATGTGTAACCACAGACTGAACATAACGTGCAACAGTGAGAAGCGCGCGCTTCGATCTGTTCCCATAATCCTCAGCGGCCTTCAAACAAATCCTGGAAACATGCCCTGACATATTTCAGATCTCATAGGCTGTAAATACAAAATTAGTAGTAGCAGTACCAATAATAATAGTAATAGTAATAGTAATACTAATAATAATAATAATAATAATTTTAATTGAGTGCTTACTCAACATATACAAAAACTGGAGAAATATTTATTTTTCCAAGTAACTCCAGTATATGTCTCATAGTGTTGAAAGTCAAACCCAAAGTCAAAACATATCTATCTTCTGTGACAGGAAAGCTACACAAACGTTGACTATTTGCTCAAAATGTAATCTTTTCTTAGGATATTACAGTTATTTTATGTTATTTATTTATGTTGTTGCTGATTGTTTACCTTTAAATGTTCATATATTAATATTATTTCTTATAAATACGAAATAACAATAATAATAAAAAAGACTGCAGACGATTATTAACTTCAGCTGTGTGTTTGTGTGTGGACTGTCTGTGAAGCTGTAAATGCTTTGGGCGCAGCTCCTCTGGGGAAGAGGGTCGGTCTTAGTGGAATTCATTTGACTTCAAACTTTTTAACTGAAATAATGAATATTTCCCGGGACGAAGTAAGGAAACCGGTGTTCTCCAAGTCTCGATGTTCATTTGAAGACACTCCATTGGTCATTCGTGTTCTCTCGCGATACTATTTTAACCAATCGGAGCTCCACGGCGCCAAGTCAAATCGTATGCAGTTTACCGCAGACAGGGGAGAGGCTTGTTTTGCTCCAAAGCTTCGGCGCTGTGTTTTCTGCTTGTGTTATCTTAAACATCTCCAGCCGGTAAGTCAACAGTTTGTCGTTAACCTTATTTGAGCTGCAAAACACAACACTTAGGTTTTTCAAACCGACAACATTAACCTTTATTCTAGTTTATCCTCCACTTTAGCTCACGTTAGTGAACACAGCTTGCGACAGTTTGTTTCCCCCGTTAGTGATGGCAATAACCGTTTTTTTAGGTGTACTGAATCTCTCCAAATTGTTCATTAAAAAGATTCGTTCACCAAATCGTTCAGTTCTTCCTGCATGACCGGAGCACAGACTATGTCTCACTCCCTCGCTGAACTGATACACAGCTGAACGGGTTGTGATTCAGCTCACTATCACCAGGTGTCGGCAGTGCTGTCGCTAAATACACCAGACTCCACTGTTAAAAGTTAAGATTTTAGGAACTTCCTTAACAAACATTGAAGATTGACGCATCTTTTTGGGGGGTTGATTCTTTTGAATTGATCCACAGTTCGGAATGAATCGGCATTGTTTCTGGATTTTTCTGAGGCTGGTAGTTTTAAGCTGAAGATTCACTCAGGGCGCACATACTAAGTTTACGTGGGGTGTTTCCTCCCAACGAATCACCTAGTTCATGCATGTTTGATTTGATTTGACTTGATTCATTTCTGGATAAACATATAAAATACAGAATCCAAAGGATAACATGCAAAAGTAACATACTTATTTCCAGCACGGTCCTTGGTGTAGCACATAAAAACATATACACAAAGACAAGCACACTCAGACTATATAAAACAAACAAAAATACAGAGGGAGACAAAAAATGGGGGTGAAGGGACAGCACATACAGTTATTTATGAGCTATTCAAATCAAGTCAACGTTGTTTCCTCGCAGTGAGATGATCTGCCTCAGTCCGCCGTTCTTGTCATATTGTAGGTTTCAACAAACATACAGCAGAATCGATGAAAGGTATCAGGGTGCTGCACTTATTAATATAATCAAATCTTGCATTAAATAATCACAGAAACGTTTTCATGTGTTTGTTACACTATGAACTTTTTACATTATCTACTGACTAGTAACATACAGCAACTTGACTACATCCATCTATTAGTTTCCAAATTGCCTGAGTTAAATTAAGAGTATAAATTAAATTAATTTTTTAATTTTAATTAATGTACAGTGCCCTCTCATTACAGACCAGCCTAACGTTTACGTTTGTGTTTACTAGACTAGACTGTGTCTTTATGTTCTCACTTTAATTGTAATGTAACATCTTACACTGACTGCATTAGCTGGGACACGCGGAGACTCCCTCACCGAGTGAGCGATTCGGTCAATATGTGTCTATGACTCTGTAGTGAGTGAACGAATCACTTCCGCCCGTCCGCTGCCAATGGCTGCTGTCTGACTCGAGTCACAGCAGAGCTCAGCTGAACTGAGATGAACGAATCGTTTCAGCAAGTGACTCAGTTCAGTTCATTCACTCAAATGATTCGCGAACGAACCAACACTATTTCCCGTCCACTATCAACTTTTTTTTTTAATGTTTAACATTAAACTTTAAGACGGAAAACAAGCAGTAATAATAAGATTTGACTCGGTTGCCACTATAATTGTAGCCTGCAAGGTAATGTGATTTTAAACCAGTTTCTTAATTTGGCGTTATTTTGAGCTTCTTCCAGAAAACTCAGTTTGGTCAAGTGGGTTTTGAGGCGACACAATGGACAACGTCGCAGTTTTGAAACGAAATCGCGTCAATAAAGTAAGTATATTAAACAGAATGTTACCGTACAGGTGAATTTAAAGTAACATCAAGACTAAACCCTGTCTACATGATGTTGTTTTTAAGGTAAACAAGGAGAATGCCCAGCCTGCATATGGAAGCAAGTCCTTTATTAAAACAGATAAAACATCTGTTGCTCCATTCCATCTGAAAAGCAACGAAAAAGAGACTGGGGCAAATAATGGTCCTCTTGAAGCCAAGGTCAAAGAGACACACAAACAGTCCACATCTGGTGAGGCTCCAAAAAAGGTGAAAACTGCCCAGAAAAATGAAAAGGTTTCTACTGCTTCTGTCATCAAACAACAGACGCACAGTCGGGCTCTTGTCGCAGGACAGGCTGCCAAACACAGAAAGATGGTTGCAGAAGCTCCAAAGCCACCAGCTGCTGTGCAGTCATCCAAGTTGGCCCCTGGTATGTACAAAGGCAAGATTGTCCAGTCAAAAATAGGATCCATTTGGAAGTCGAGCACTAGTTTGGACAGGGCAGATTCCAAAACAGAAAACCAAAGAGATGGAAATGTTTCCAAAAAAAGGTCCAAATCTGTTGACCTGCCTCAGTGTGGCGTTAGAAGACCTGCACCCTCAACGTCTGCAACCAATAGACCAGCTCAGGTAGCCAAACCTGCCGGATTCTACTCTGCTCGCCCTCCTGCTAGGACTGTGCCAGCAACACTGAACGGAATCAGCTCCAGAAACCGTGCTGTGTCTGCCACCAAGGGAAGTGGGACTTTGACCGCAAAGCCAAAGGTTCCAGTGACGGACAGAAAGGTCAACAAGCCTCCTGTCAAAAGCTCCCTCAGTCAGTATAGATTAACCATGGAGTCTGCTGAGGAAAGAAGGTAACATTTTATTTTCTTCACGCACACTTACTGTTGACTTTGTACATCAGAAAAGTCCAAAAGTGTTGTTTGTCTGTGTTTGTCTGCAGAGCAAAACTGGCCGATTGGCTGGCTGCTAAGGGCAAGACATTCAAGAGACCAGCCATGACAGCAGCAGCACCTTCAAATGCCAGAGTCTCTAAACCTGGAGTTAATCTCAGATCTCAGTCTCGTGCCGAGACTCTGCCTGCTTTGCAGTCCCAGCCTGAACCTGTACCAGAAGAACCCAGGCTGGAAGCATGCAAGGCTGACTCCCCTGCTGCTGACTGTGCAGATACACAAGAAGCAGTGGTAACAACGGGCATCCAAACTCCAGTGTTTATTGGCACCACAGCAGAGCTGCTTGAAAACTTTGGAGATATATCTGGTGATGAACCGGATGGAGTGGATGATGTAAGAAAACTGGCAGAGTTTCTCTCTTTCATCTAGCTGCATTCAATCCATCACTGCCCACACTGAAACACTGAGTCCTTCTCTTTGTTTTCATTTTTGACAGATTGTTGTGAACTTGTGTGAAGCTTTGGAGGCAATGGCGACACCCTCTAAATGCAGTGATGGTAAGTTTAGTTGTGTCTGTTCTAGGGCTACAACTCACAAATATTTTTATGATCGATTAATCTATTGATTTATTTTCTCGATTTAACTGATCAATCGTTTCTACTGTAAAATGTTGAGAAAACGCTGAAATTATGTTCTCAAATGTCTCGATTTGTCCACGACCAATTGTTTTAATGATTTTTGTTGTATAAAGCGAAGAAACCAGAAAATATTCACATTAAGAAGTGCCAAATCACAACATGCATTATCTCAAGGCACTGTACATAGTTAAGCCGAAACCTTTGTAATATTACAGAGAGAGAACAGGAACCAATCTTTGGCAGAACCAGACTCAAAGATGTGCGGTTGTCTTTAAAAAAAAAAAAAAAAACACCGTAATTGTTGCAACTCTAATTCTCAGATTTATAACCTTAAACACACACATGCTTTTTTCTCTCCCTCTTTAAGAAGTTACACGGGAGACAGATGAGTGCAATGGTGCTGAAGTGGAGGAGGGCAAACTAGAGGAAGAACATGAAAAAGAGAAGCTGGCAAGTGACACAGAAGAAAGTGATGAACATGTGGTGGAGTCGGATGATGAGGAAGTAGAAAATAACAGTGATGATGTAACGGAGACCACGGCAAAGATGGGTGATGCCTCGGTCATAAAATATAGTGTGAAAACAACTCCATACCTGCAAAGGTGAGGACACTCTAGCTGGATCCTTTCATTCCACAATTCTGCCGTAATTTAAAAAGCCAAAACTTTATTTTTCAAATGTAATTCTTTTTTAAAAATACACATTTATTTATTCTGTGTTTAGTGTCAAGAAAACAATTGAAGGTGAAGTCAGCACATCAAGGAGAAAGAGCAACATCAAAGACCTGAAGTTTCTGACACCGGTGCGTCGCTCCACGCGCATCCAGCGCAAATCATCCCGGATGCCTTCGATGTTGGTCGATCACGATCCATGTGTGTCATCGCTGGCTGAGCTGGTGAAGCTGGATGATGATCCAAACGCCTATATTTACAGAAAAAACCCAGTTCTTCTGGAAAATCTGCCAGATGAGCCCCGACTGTGAGCAGGTGTGAATATCAGTGTTGGTTAATGTAAAAAAAATAAATAAATCGGTAAATTAACAGTTCAGTGATGAAAGCTGGAGGCTGATGGACACTTTATACAGAGATTAGATGTTTTTATTAACCTCTTTAAATTTAAACACTCATTTTAATATTGTTCTGGGGTGAAACTAAATATTGTCTGTTCTATTCTGAATGTATTACATACTCTCCTTTTTCTATTTTAATGGTAAAGCCAACATATTGCCACATGCACTACAATAAGAGTATTCTGATCTTAGAGGATTGTGGTTTTGCAGTAAATTATTTTACTTTCCATTATATATGGTGCATATTAAATAATGTAAAATGAAAATCTGAGATGTACAGGGGATGTGAAGCAAAATGAATGACAATGTAAAATCCTTAAATTGGCACCGAAAAGGCCAGATTGTAGTTGACCTTGATTCTTTAGTTTTTGACTATGCAGATTTTACAATGTTGTCCTCGGGGGTTTAACAGGATCTTGAAAGTAGAATTTAATCTCAATTTCAGGCCTACAGTTTTTAATGTTGAAATATTAAACAGTAGGTATTGTGTATATACACACAGTATATACTGTATTAAGGACACTGTGTAGGTTGTAATGTTTGTAATTGTTTCACCTAGATATTAGCACACTGCAATAAAACTACAAATTTGATAAACATGGAACTGACAACTGATCCTACAACAGCCCAGTCAGGTGCGTAGGTGTGCAAAGTGAGGACAGTACTTTTCTCACTCATTTTCTACTGCGGGTCATGGGGGGGTGCTGGTGCCTAACTCCAGCTGATACAGAGGGCACACCACAACATGCAAACTCCTTGCTCCCTTGTTCCAACTGGGTTGTGAACCCAGGACCTCTTGCTGCAAAGGCAAGAGTGCTAACCACTACACCAACTGTGGGCCTGCAGTAAAATGAATTTTTTTTTTTTTTTACAATTAATTTTTCAAATTAACAATTTTATTTTTCAGATTTAAAAAAAAAAGCACCATCTGCATCATAGCCTTATTTTATGGCTCAGAGGCTCAAAGGAACTACATTGTTTATTTTTATAACAAAGAACAGCAAATCTATTGTGTTTTCCACACAGATGTGAATAATGACAACACAGCAGTAGTTCTGAGGAAAATCACCTGTGTTCCTACCAGTGTCCTGTCACTGCTGCAACGCAACCACACAGAAACATCACTTGTTTTTAACTTTGCTACTGTTTAAATGACAGGGCTGCAACTTAAGATGTACTCCATTCAGACCGAGAAGAAAAAAAGTCACCATTTTGCTCCTGTTTATTCCCACTTTATTTGAACAGACTGTAAAAATCTTAACTTCTCAATTAAACACTGGATTCGTTTGACCACCATGGGAAACTCCAATCATACTGGATGTTTAGATGCTTCTGATCCCAGATGAGACATTTCATTATAACAAAATAAAAAAGAAAAACATCCAAAAAATCTCTTTGATGCAACATCCTTCCCCAAAACAAAAAGTATAAAAAGTACTCTTTTTTCCTTTCTCACTCATCTGCAGACCACAGGGGAAGCTGTTCAGTGCTGTGCGCTAAAGGACTTTCATTTACTGCCATCTGACTGTTTATGTTCTTGAAAGACCTCTGTTATCCAGATCTTTCACCTGCAAAGTGAAACACAGCAAGGTTAGAAACAAGTCCAGGGGAACGTTTTACAGATCCCAGCAATAAAGGACAAGTGTTAATCAAATGAATGAGGGCTGAGTTCCATTAAGCTTCTACAGCTTCAGGTGATAGATGCTAGCTCACTATCTGTCCTGACTTATATGAACTGAAGAGAGCCCTTCACAGCCTATGTCAACAAAAGTGCGCACTCTGATGCGCTTTTTTCCCCCTCTCTTATCTTAGACAAACAATTGAAATAAAACTTACTACTTTTATTTGTAGCAATGTATAAACAAAGACCTTAATTCCAAAAGACAACAGTGAAATAAGAAGTCTGGTAAGTTCAGATCATGACATCATTTGACTGTAATGAGTCTTACATATTCCAAATAACCATCTAGCTGGGTTTTAGCGTGGTTTTTAGTCTGTGAAATATATCCTCACTTGCTAACATCTTGCAACACATTAATAACATACAGATTTAGAAACTGATCCACATTTGTTATCTTCTGTTGGTACTTCCTGTGCATAGCTTGAAATGCTGCCTACCTCCTTACTGCTAAGATGTGCACACATATGCATTGAGTCATCATCGTTTATAATATGTAGTAAAAGGGTCTATAGAGCCATTGTTATTGTGATCACTAACACCTATGATTTATGCCAAAATGTCTGCTGTGAAAAAGATGATGAAAATTGATGAATCACTGTCAGTTGTATTATTCCAATATTAATATAATATATTGAGATGTCAAAGGACAAAATTTGCTTCGGAATAAAACCTGATAACATTTCTTTTTTTTGAAGAATTACCGTAGTGGTTAATCAATTACTGGAATAGTTGATTGGCTTTTGTTGTTAATTAACAGACACATTTTTATTTGCTCTCATTACATGTTCAGATTGGAACAAAATGTTTCACCTTGTATATCCTGACCAGCCAGTGCTCTGTTGTGTAGGCCTCCTCCAACACATCCAGCTCAAAGTCTTTGTTCCCAATCTCAGCATTTCTCACTCTATCATAACCAGGTGGGCGCTCTGCAGAAAAGATAAGTCACAATTAAAACACAGAATTGGTACTCACTTTGTGTGACATTGAGGCAAGACCCAGAAACCAAAATATACTACCCCTAAGTATGCATGTATAAACATATTAAAATATAAATTGTTTTTCATAGCCCAAGAATACACTTTTTCTTAGCACTTTACACATGACTTTTTATTTTATTTAGCATGTGTATGGAAGCAGATGCCTAAAATAGAAACATGTGTATTGAAGGCCACCGTGGTTCCCTGGACAATGATTCCCTGATTGGGAAAGTAGTGCAGGTCACACAGTTGAATGTCATCAATTCTCATACACTGGCCCTTTAATAACAACAAAATTAAAAATCCACATTACTCATTATTGTATATTGTGTCAGCTGACAGGGGAATCAGCTAAGAAGCTAAAGCTGTGTACCAAGTGGAACGATACGGTCCACATTTTTTACATTTCCATTAGGAGCAGTAACAAATACCCGGCCTCAACCATTCCATGTTTTGGTAACAGAGTAATCGTATGGTATAGTACAGTATGGGTGGAGCTAAACCCACGACAGTCAGCTGATTGGGCGATAGAAAATGGTCAGTCTCTTGCAAACAATGTTTCTTCAACACTCAGTATTTTCATACAAAGCTTGATGTCTTGTTGAAACAAATGGCCCCAAATTGAACAGAAACAAAAAGAGCTGCTGGATATCCTCCATTGCTGTCTGTTGTGTCATGTTTGACGTCATTGTTTGTTGTTGTCCAACTGGCACAACCAACTAAAAGGTACTGTTCTGTCGAAACGCAAGCCTGACCCAGGCCTTTACCGTTCCATGCCATACCGTACCAAACCTAACTGTTCATGTTACCTGATGGAAACACTGCTTAAGAGGTCAGCTGGTCTCAGCACAGAGCACCTAATGAATAACAAGCTCGAACACAGTTGTTTGAGTGCTGTGTTCAGTCCTGTTTGGTTATAGCCAGCAGCTGTTGTGCTGAATCATAGTTATAAACAATGTATCATACAAACAACAAGGTAAACTGATCAGCCTTAACTTAACTTAATCAGACATTTGTGTGTCATTCTCTATAAATCTTAGGCTTTGAGAAAAAAACCTGGTAACAGTTACTTACTGGCCTCGGTGTAGACCTGGCCAAAGCGATAGTAGCACATCTTGTACATGAGGCAGTTGAGCAGCACAGGAGAGCCTTCGCGATCCACTCTGAACTCTCCAGTGGGAGTGTAGTAGTCGTGCTCCTTGATGTGTTTGCCTGTGTCTGTGCTCCCTCCAATACGAACCATCCACAGAAACTTATTGATGTCTGTGATGAACAGAGATGATTTGACATGGGTGCACTTGACAAAAATTTAAGAAATGTCACTTTTTAAATTCACTTTACCAAGATATTCAGTAAGAATTACACAGTTACAAGCACATCCATCTGTGTGATGTCCTGCTACACAGTACAGTGTATCAAACAAAGTGGCAGAAATAATATACGCTTGGGCTGACAATAGATATTATCGTATATCGCTATATTTGCATTATTTGTGATATTTTTTACAATATAGTATATCGAATAGCTTTTATTTTGAAAAAAAAAAAAAAAAATTCATGCAGAACTGGAGGGTTTCATGCATCACACAGAAACATGGAGGACTTTCTTTGCAAGGAAGTTTATCGCTAATTTGGCAGTATTTTGGCTTTAAAGCTGGAGAAAGTGGAGAGCAGAAGTTTTTAAATTAGGCCGTATGTCACCTTTTCTGCGAAATGTGTCCTTCACCCAGCACAGTTTACTCAGCTTGACTTCATAACAGCTAGGGAGGAAACTGGCATCAGCATTGCCACCAGTTATCCCCAGCCAAAATTGATAGGAACATGTGCTAAATATAACAAAACAAAACAGCTCCACTGCTGTGACACTGATTTCACACGATGGAAAAAAAAGTTATTCAAGGATGTGATTGAAACACTGGATCACCAATACAAAAATATTGCCCAACCGAAAATATTTCATCAAGACAGCCATCCCCAACAAGTTCAATAAAGTAAGAGTGGACAGCGGAGTTCTTCTCACACAACATATTTATGGTCCAGTGTTGACATTTCTCACAGTTGGAAGAAGAGGAGGATTCTACTTAAGGCTGAACAAATGCTCAAACTAAATTCCCTGATAATAATAACTCTCCGCAATGATAGTTTAATTGTTATAGTATCTTAATTATACACAACAGTAACCCACTGCTGTTATTGTTATGCACACATGACTTCTCCTCCTCCCTTGCAGTATTCAAAAATTAAATATGTCTATTTTGATGTATTACAACTTTAAATACAAACTTTTTTAATCTCTGAAGTCTTGCAGGACTCACTAAAGCTTATAACATGTGAAATGGGTTATGTTGTCGCTTTTTAATCCATTTGTCTTATTTCAGTTGATGCCGTTGTTACAGCCTAATAAAACTGAACACAGCATTTGTGAGCAAGCTGTTTTTATTCACATGAGGAAACTCAACTGCTGTAGCCATTAATATATATTTGAATTTAGTTAATTTAAAATCAACTTAATATTATGTTGTATATGTTGAGATCCAAATCAAGATGATTATTAATATAATTTGATTAGAATTGCCTGATCAAAAAAGTTGAAGTATCTAAAAGCAGACCTTGTTACATGCATCACATATGTGAATGTGTCTGATAACTGAGAAATTGTGCCGTCAGTGTTTTCCTGGCTCTCTGACCTAATGACACACTTGATACGTACCATCTGAGGAATAACCTGTCAGACCTCCGAAGATGACCAGGACATAACTGACGTCCAGCTCCCTCATGATCTCATAGGCCCGCTCTTCTGTGGATGCCATAGCCTAAACAACAAACAGTATGTCACCACTGCAAGTGGCACTTTAGAAACGCATGTACCTTGAATGTTGCGCAGCTCACCTGTCCAACTCTGGAGATGTGAGTGTTGTTCCATGTGTTGTTGTCCACTAGAATGGTTCGATTGGCCATGGCAGTTATCTGATACCCGTAATCCCACCATGACATGACTTTGGCATCCTGGGAACACAAAATCAGATTCAAGTAATTACTGTAAATGGAAGCAAACCCTAAATTAATGGCCATGACATTTGTAAATCACTCCACAATTTAGTTCTTTCTTTCTGTGGCTATGACTGACCTCAGGAGTATTGTGGCGGAGCCAGTAGTAAGCCTCTCTAAAGTCATCAAAGATGATGCGGCTGCCGTCACCTCCACGGGCAGACAAGACAATTGAGGGAGAGGAGTAGGCTTCGCTGGTCACCCAGGTAGAGTGGAAGGTGTATGTGATAAGGAAAAAGGCCATGACCAGAATCATCCCACTGGCAACCTGGTCAGTACATAAACACAAAATCATGTCAGTTAGGTTGTAAAGGTAAGAGAATGCTTCCACCAAGGACAAACAATACAACAACCCCTGGCAAAAATTATGGAATCACCAGTCTCGGAGGACGTTTATTCAGTTGTTTAATTTTGTAGAAAAAAGCAGATCACAGACATGACACAAAACTAAAGTCCTTTCAAATGGCAACTTTCTGGCTTTAAGAAACACTAAAAGAAAGTAACAGTTACTTTTTTTTAGACCAAGCAGAAGGAAAAAATTATGGAATCACTCAATTCTGAGGAAAAGTTATTAATTTTTGCCAGGGGTTGTACATGTCTGTCGGGCTTTTACAATGCAGAAAGCAGAAAGCAAAGCAAAAACAGATAGGTAAAATGGTCCAGTGCTTCTCTATGAGACTATTTAACACTACTTCCTGAAACAGACAAACTCAGCTGAAAATATAATATCTAAAAACAGATTATTATAATGTTGGTCTATAACTTATGAAATGAGCAGTAGTAGAAATTACATATTTATAGACTCTGAAACAATACTTCAACAAGGTGACATGAAACAAAATAGTCAACAAGGCAACATGGACAAACGTTTACCTTTGATTAATAAATGTGAAAAATTAAGAAATGTACATCCTGCAGCAAGTAATTATTATGCCCTGAGAAAGACCTTTTTTGTTTGGCTAAATAGTAAAATGAAATGTCATTGGGTGAATCTAATAAAAGAATAATGATTGTGTACATCTTATAATGATATTATGACAATAACAGTCATAATATTGTTAAGAACCGGTCTCTTCAACCTCTTACCTCATTTTTGATAGGGTAGGTGGAGTCCTGCTGTTTCTTGCTCTTCTTGTCTGGCCGGCTCACATCCAGATTCTTCATGTAAGTGGTTAGTACCTGGGAAACACCAATGCCTGACAGGATGCACATGACTGGGGCCAGCACCAACATCAGACGCACCTGAGGAGGCAACAACCAGGGAAAAAAAGTCCCTCATACATGTTTTTCCATTCATGATTTCAAAAAAGAAACAAATGTCTCTCCGAGAACTCATTTAAAAGAGCATATAGTGCCACTCAATACAGAACGTACCATGACAGCTGAGAAGTACATGCTAGTTACTCCATACATGATGATAAAGATCCTGGCATCAGACAAGTTGTTGAAACAGTAGTACAGGCCAACTATAAGGAAAAAAATATTAATGTGAATCAAAACCCAGCAAGCATAAAGTAAAAATTGAATATAGTTTATATTAAGTGCCTGCTTGCCTGGGAACATGAAGACGAGCAGCTGGAGGTCAAAGTAGTAGGAGGACCAGGTGGTGGGCTGATGCTCAGAGACGGAAGCAATAATGGGGATGTTGTTCTTGGCATAGGAGGGATCCAGCAGGGAGTAGAAACGACCAGTCCAGGGAGAGATCTTACCTGAGGGAACAGAGATTGGGTCATGAGACACAGTCTGAAGCAAAATAAAAAAAATACCATTTTTCAAAAAAAGAAAAGGAAAAAGCAGAAATGGGGTGATGCCAAGAAAAATTCAGAAAGGTTTTCCATCATCTATTTCATCCAATACCCATTTTCATTGTTACTCCCCTTACCTGTCAGCATGAGAACAGTTCCCACAGACAGCAGGATGAAGCCCACCAGGGATATGACGCTCTTGAACAACACCTCAAACTGCTGGGCATTGAGTTTACTGCGCAGGTAGTCCACAAAGGCATGAATCTGGCACAGGCCAAACATACCAAAGGCTGCCATGTGCTCTGATGACTGCACTGGCTAGTGGACAAGAGAAGGGAAGGAGTGGTTATGATGTGATGGTTTTATTTTACCTTATTTGGGTTTATGTTTAATTCAAGAATGTATTACCAGGGTAACTGGGAACTTACCTGGAAACCAACAAAAGAAATCTGCATGGAGAGGATGGTGCCCAAGCAGTAGACAGTACAGTAAGCTACATATATACGGTGAGAGAAACGACCTGTGAGCATCAACACCAGGACGTGGAGGGGGATAAGGTTGATCAGGAACACATAGCCACCCCAGGAGGAAACCTATAAACACAAATACACACTTCATCATTAACCTTATTAACTGTGCATTTCAAATAAGTAAACACTCTGGTGTCCTCACCATATAGAAGTAGGCCAGAGCACACATGGACGACCAGTATACTGAGCCTGTTTTCACAGCCTTGATCCACATGTAGTAAGTCAACAGCATGCAGAAGATGGCAATACCTAAGGAGGACAGCACCAAGGGACTTGATCAACAATTCTTGTCTGAAATTTTCTATTAATAGCATTATGCACACATGCATTTAGGTGTACCTTCATTATCATATGAGCCAGCAACAGATCGAGAGATATAACCAGGAACTACAGCGATCATGGCGGCAGCCAGGAGCCCAGCACCTGCATCCTGAAAACAAGAAGAAAAACAACTACTGAGTACGAGTACATTCTCCTTATAATGAGGCTACACATGGGACACTAAAGGGACATACTGATATTTTTGACAAAAACATATGATATTATGTCTTCTGCATCATGTTTGAGACTAAATGTTTTTGAAGAAATTTTGTGTGGCATTTGCTGGATGTGGTAATTTATTAGGCAAGAAGAGCCCAATGAAAGACTTTATGAAGTAATTATGTGTCCAAACTGCCCCTAAAAGCAAACCAACATTGTGTTAAATTATGTTATTATACTACATAGCATATTGCATAATATTGTACACAGAGAATTATAATGCATGTTTTACCTTTAGCTCCTTGGTGAAGTGGTAGGTAACTATGGCAGTGAAAGAGGAAAACAAAGGAGCCAGGAAGACGCAGACATTACGGATGTCAATGGTGATGTGAAAAAAATGTAGGACATGATACAGGACGGCAGATGTGATCATCAGTCCTGGTGAGGGAGAAAACACATGTTTATATGAATGTGACATTAAACCATCTCCTCTGAGCCTTGTATGACATTTTTTGTACCAAAGGTGATACAACCATTACAAAAGTCAATAAGATGATATTTGTCAATTTGTGCTTTTCTGTTGTAATTTCTTCAGATTATTAACCTGGATAGATGGTGCCACCAATGATTCTCCCCAGAGGATACCATGCCCTGTCATCAAACCAGTTATGAAACTTATAAAATCCTTCTTCTGCCAGGAAGCGGGTGGTACGGTAGTTGAAGTACCTGGATAGGTACAAAGGGTAAATTTAAAACATGATTATGGAGGAAAAATAATCTAAAATAGGTAATCAAGACATGGGCAGCACTTACGGATCAAACTCATGGATGACACTTTCAAACCTCAAGACAGAAAAAAGTCTGGTGGAGAATGCTGAAAAAAATTAAAAGCACACAGTTGAATCAGGTGTTGCATGTACTCTTAACAATCAGGGAGGATATGTAGGTATGTACCAGATGCAGAGGACTTGCAGAGGACTTACAGAGGACAGCAGCCATGGAGAGGATGAGCAGCTTCAGCAGCGTGTCCTGTTTTTCATAGGACAGACGCAGGAAGCCCAGCTTAGTCATTTTGATAAGTTAGAGACAGCTCACCGTACTACCTGAAGAGAGGGAGAGAAACAACCATACAACTGTAGAGAGAAGCACTGAAGCTTACACACACAGCCCAACACAATCACAAGATATGCTTATATCCCATTCTAAAACTCTTTTTATTTAACCGACAAGATACAAACAAAACAGAAGTAGAGTAGTACATAATTTAGACAGCTATTATGATAATCGATTAGTTGTTTTGTTTTTTTATTAAAACAAGCTGTGAGATTTTTTAGCTTTTTAAATGTGATTATATCATGGTTTCTTTGCTCCATCCAACAAAGAAATCATTGAAAGTGAATAATTTTGGTTTGTGGACAAAACAAGACACTTCCAGGTTTGGTAAACACTGATCAACATTTTCTGACCACACAAATACTCGTTTAATGAAGAAAATACTGGACAGATTACTCGATGCAGCCCTACTTAGAAGGACTATTAACTAGAGTGCAGTAGTTAGTTTTTATGTGCAACAAAAGGCAGTTTTGGATTATTGTTTTTAAATATATAGTTCCCTTTTTAACAACTGACTTTTCGAGGACAAATTAAAGCCTTTCAGCTCTCAAGAGTTGACTCTTGAGAGCTGAAAGGCTTTAATGTCCAGCCCAACCAGATAAGGCCACGGAGAGAAGTGGCGTCACGAACCAGGAAGCACCTACTCCATAACTCCTGCATGGACCCGAGCAAGTCCTCACCGGATTCAAGTATTAATAATTGTTTTGCTGAATGAAAACAAAAACATTAAATTCGACAGAGCCCATCAACACTAATTTGAATGCAGAGCCTTTTAAGAGGGGACACAAAAAGTACTGACAGTTTTGGTGTCTTCCCAACGCCACAGAGCCAAAAAACAACAGCTAGCTTTAGCTAAATATATTAACATACAATAGTTTGCATAAACACGTACTTCTACAGATCCCGCAGCATCCCATAGCTGGTCAGCATCAGGCCGGCTAGTGGTGATGCTGCTTCCATCCAGCTAGAAGTGTGTGAGTAGCTAGTGAGGCTAACCTGCTAGCTGCTGCATATTGAGCACCCTCGTCCCCGCTGTGTTTTGTAAATACCGGTGACAATTTAACCTGTGGCAGCAGGACAACGTCCTAAAATACAAACCACTCCGTTTCTGAGTAAGCTAACATGTTTAAATTTTTATGTTCATTAAGACTCACCCGCTCCTCTCCCGTTAAGTCACACACTTTTCACACACAACCTTCACCGTCAGCTAGTCCCGCCCCTGCCGCGTCAGTGCGTGCGTTTATTGGTCTACAAGAGTCAAAAGCAAAGCCACACACATCTCATTGGTTCTTTGGCTGCTCATTAAATCCGGATCCCTACCCTGCCGCTGTGGTGTAGTGACGTGTCCTTAGTGAAGAAGGAAAGTGTGTCGCCCCCTGTTGGTTGAAAACTCTTACTCCCGGTCGGTCCTTATTACCACAGAAATGCAGAAAGAAATACAGAAAAATGAATACATTAAAGCTGTAGTGTGTAGCTTCTGCTGTGTCCACCGTCCTCTGTCAGGCATAAAACCATCACTGTGAGCAGATCCAAAAGTCATTGCCTTATAGACTTGTTGACTCCATAGAAAGACTGCTTATTTTGTCACTTTGTTAAAAGTTGCAAAACCCTAAACAGCCAAGTCTCGATTACTGATCAACTTTATTGAAAGTAAATGCTATTTTACAAAACCTCACTCACAAATTACCAGTCTGCACAAACACTGTGTTCCTCATACAATAATTGCACACCATTTCAAAATCAAGGTCCTTCCCTTCTGATGAGTGAGTAAAAGTGGGCTGACACATAAGGAGGGTTTCTTTTTCATTCAGGATGTATGTGTTTATTAAATGACTACATATCTTGCATTGTACTTGTTGAAGTGAACATAACAAAAAAACAAATATTGCAGTTTGGCAGTGTTATCTTACCTATTTCTTTCTAAAACACTGATGCAGCTTTGACTTTGCTGGTGTCACCTTGACATTTACAAAATGTACATCTCCTCAGACAGCGGAGTGACATCTGAATTTGGGATGAGGCACCAGACAAACCTTCCTTCATCACTCAACCAGTACAACATTTGATTTCTAATACTATGGTCATCTCTCTCTGTATGTTAGCAGCTCCCCCCAAAACCATTTAAAATCATTCCTTGAACTGCTGGGGTGCCATCATTTAACAGAGACATCCATGAGGTCACATAAGGAGGAAATGCAACTTGTCACTAAAAGAAATCGTGTATTATGGATAAAACAAGACTGTGCTTTGCTTTAGAAAGCAAAAAAGCACATTAAAGGTAAAAAAAAAATCCTTTAGTCACCACGTTTGTCAAGACATAATAAACCTCCATGATTTATTGTGCTGTAGTTTACTAAAAGGAGATCCACTCAAATGGCACATTATTCAAAATAATGAAAGAAAACCCACAGGACAAAAAGTCTAGAGCTGAGTATATAATGTGTTTTTTGACTGTGAGGCATAGGTCAGTCAGTTTTTACAAATGAATGACCAGAGGGCCGTGTATTAGATAAAAACATGGAAACCCTTCATCCTAAGCCACATCATCCTCTTCATCAAGGGAAATCTTTCTGGAAGAATCACTTCTTTTTTTCATGTTGAGTGAAGCTACTCCCCATCTCCTTCAAGTGGATCCGTCACTGGGTGGGCATGAGTCTCTGGCGGGTGGGAGATGTATGGGGGGAGGACAGCCTCTCTGAGGAGGCAGATGATGACAGTGAGGACTGCAGGTGGACCGTCTTATGGAAAAGCTTGTTGCTGATCAGCACAACCAGGGAGAAGAGACGCAGCTGGAAGTGGCTGAAAGAGTGAAATGGAATCAGTGACTCAGGTACTAAAAGCCAATTATTATTAAAAAAATGTTATACTTACTACAGCTTAGTTGGTGTCTTAGCCTCATTAGCACTGATGATAAATAGAGGAAAGAGGATGGAGAACAAGCAGCCACTACACAAACAAGGTAGACATATATACATTAAAGGCAGTAATGGAAAAGTTAACCACAACATGATTGGTGTTACTCTTCTTTAAAATGTCTTTTTATTGTGTGATTAACTCTATTCAGAGGAACAGTCTTACTTGTAGTATTTCCTATAAAGTTATCAACAATACTTGGGAGATAACAGTGAAGACATTAGAAAAAACAGTGTAGAGGTAAATGGAGGTTTTTACATTGTTATGCAACTACTGTAAGAAATGTGCATTACATAGTAATAACATGGTGTCATAAATGTTTTCAGTCTTTTGGCAAAAAAACTCTATATCTGAGAATAAACTAGTAAAAGCAAGGATTATAATGGACTATTGGAAACAGTGTGATTTTTTTAATCACCTGTACACTGTGCAAGTAGTTCTATCATCATAATGACTATACAGAGTTTACAGCTACATCCATGCTATTACTTTATCTTTCAAAAAATGTACATATTCTACTCTGATTTGGTGTGCCACCCAGATTACCCCAGTGTTGCTGGCTTTGTTTGTGTTTGACAACTCTTTTTAAAAATTATCACAGAGTTACACGCATTTGATTCCTGATTGGTTCCCGCACACAATAACTTGACAATCGGCTGTGAACAACAAACTTTTGTTAACACTTATTTTTAGTTTCACATCATCAGTCTCAGCTCTAACTTTCCACCATTGTGGTGCCTCTTGTTTACACCAGCATTCTAATTCCCAGGGGATTTGAACATTCATGTGATAAACATTATCAGGTACATTTAAATTTAAATCGATTCAGGCTACTTTAATATTGAGCTGAAATGCTCCTTTGGATAAAAAGATCATTTTATTTATATATATTTATTTATTCATAATAGAAACATAGCAGTTTGGCTGTAGCCAAAGCCAAAATGTCTACTTCAGGTTTAAAGGTTCTAAATAGTGCTGCAACTAATATGCCCTTATAACTGGACAGTCAAGTCCCAGATGAATGGAATAAAACAGTGTTACCTGATAATGTATGAGGAGGGCAGAGCAGTGAGCAGAGCCATTGGTAAACCAAAACCAAAGTAATAGGGCCAGTTCCTCTCAATGTTAGACAGACGTTGGTGCATTTCAATGCCTTTAACACAAAGAGACATTTTTTCTTGGCCTTGTCCATTCAATAATTTACTTTGAGTTTAAAGAATAATGTCAGTGTCTTACCATGGTTGAACCAGCGATACTCAAAGCAGTAGAGCGAATAGAGGAGAGACATGTGCAGCAGGCTAACCATCTGTCCAATGGCATCAATGGGAAAGAGGCTAACAATCATTCCCTGGAACACAACAAGAATTTACAAGACACTTATTATTAATTGTTTTATTCACAGTGACTGTACTAGGAATATGGATTGTTAGAAATGTATTGATACTGCTTATTAATAATGATAATTATGCTGACTTGGTGCAAAAAATTAAGACATGACATAAAAAGATGTGAAAACGTTCAATTATTTTATGACTGTAAAGTCAGAGCATACAATTTATACATTTCATAACAGTGAAGCTAAATTTGCTTTAGTAAATAGTAACACATTTAACCAAAATTAATGTTACATTTGTGCCACACGCTCGGTGTGGCTGTTGCAGCAAGATGACCCGGGGTTACAACCCAGTTGGAACAAAGATCTTTCTGCATGGAGTTTGCATGTTCTCCCCGTGTGTACATGACAGTGAGTGTGAGAATTGAAGGTTGTTGCCCCTGTGTAGCCCTGTAATGGACTGGTGACCTGTCCAGAAGTCAAGAACAACATACAGGTTGCTTTGTTTATGTCCACCATCATGGCTGGAGAGCAAAGACAACAAAAACAACATCAGAGGTAATCTCCCTAAGCCAACAGCTTCGTCTTCGTTAGGGAAAAGTTGAGAATCAGAACATGCAGGTGAAATCAGAATTAAAAAAATGTAATATAATTATATTGAGAGCAGCATTACTTGTCAAAAGCTTATCCATGTTTAGGTGCTGACTAATGAGTAATGAGGAGTTGTATGTATATGCACTATGGTGGGATTTAGGTATCAGTGAAGGTGGCACAGAATCGTCTGATCTCATATGAATGTACCTGAATGAGGAAGAGTGCCTGGAGGAGGAGGTTAAAGAGCATGTCCGCAATGATCTTACTGACGCTGGGGAATGGTTGAGCTTTACAGCCAGACACTTCAAATGCTAGGTCAGCAATGTCCTGCAACACAACAAAGCAATCAAAAACATGATACAATCTCTAAAAAAAGAGATGACAGGTGAAAGCACAGAGTTGTGTTATAGACTGCCAGTAGAGATCAAAAATAAGGACCCATTGCGGGTTCTGTGCAATGAAATCATTTTACAAGCAATATTTAAAATGTATTTTGTTTTATTACGTTTTGATGTTTATGCATATTACAGCCCTCTGTCAAGTTAGTTGTAGTTATAACCATATTGTTCAAATTCATATTCTATTGTCATTAAAAATGTATTACAGCTGCTGACAGAGCCGTAGGCAGCATGTAACAAAAGTAATTTAGTCAAACTTAACTTAAATTTGTGGACGCAATACATCAGTCTGTGCAGAAAAATTTGTGCCATAGATTTTAAAATGGCTGTCCCCTGTGTCAGCACATCATAACAGCATAGCAGAGCAGGGCCTGACCTGGAACCAGATGGCGTTGACTATCTTGCTGAGGACGAATAAAGGGAGAACCCAGAGAGCACTGAAGACAGAGGTGAGGATGAACTCTAACCAGGACCACACACTGCCATGGAGGGAAGGGTCACCTGGACAAAAAACAGCTAATTTCCTAAATGCTTTCTAACAGCCAAAGAGAGGGAGAATACACCCAAAGTTCAAGAGCATACATACCGATGATTTTTGCCGTGAGAGTCTGCAGCAATGGGATAAATACACGGTAGAAGAGAAACAGACTGAGCTGTAAAGCAGAAAAAAAATTCTGGTGTTATTTGTAGTCTAGTTGTGGGATAAAACGCACACAGCAACATTTATAATATGCCAAACTGAACCATTCCACTCGGTGGAAACAAAGCTAAAGGGCACTGTCATAATTGAGCAGTGCCTCCTCATACAAACAGCATTTTGCTTTGACAGCTTCATGGATATATAAAACTTACATCAACTTTAAAAAAAGGAAACAATCAGGATGTCAAAATTTAACTGACAAAATAGTGAAATCTGTATATTCACATTCAATATACTTAAAGGTTTTCTGGGACCTACAGAAAAAATAATAAAAGATGTAGCAACCAGGATCACTAGAATTCAATGTGCATGTGCATCTCCTTAGCAGAACAGCGAATAGGAACACCTAGTTTTGAGCAGTGATTGGTCAATTTATCTAGCCACAAGACATTTCTGCAAGGCAATACACAGAATCTACAGGTGCAGCAGGAGTCTAGTTCTCTCTTGGATCAATTGATTGACATTATGCTGAAAGGTTAATATGGATTTAATGATCAGTAACACCAAAAATAGTCTAGCTGCCCAAGCTTTAATGCCACACAACATGTAAAATAGTAGGTATAGTGGTAAATTATTTCAGCAGCTTACAAGGGGGCATATTCCAAGGTTTGGCATGAAAAAACAGTCATTACTGAAAATTAGCACACAGCTACAGAGTTTTATGTACTGTGAGAGATAAGGCTTTGCTTCAATAAGGAGTTTAATATCTATCTTACCCAGAACACTCCTCCATTCCAGGCACAGCACTGAAAAATTCTGCTGGCTACTTTGGGTTCACTGAAGAAGAAGAGGAAAAGACAATAATCATCACTGTAGATTACTAAAAGAAAGTGTGGTTTCACTTTAGTTTTACCTCATATCTGCCCACACTGAAGCTATTTCACATTGTGAATGTGATTAGTGGTATCATCTACTAATTAGGTCTTTCAAACGTTTATGTCTACAACATAATGATGACTACAACAATATACTGTATTGTCCAAACGTTTATAGTAGTTTTTATCATCATATCATATAAAATAGATTTAAAAGAAGCCACAATGGACACTGTGGCCGAACTGGGTTCATCACTTCTTCCCAAGCATCACAAATATCATTGGTTAGTCCAAAAACAAAATATCCCTCATGCACCAATAGATACACACATGTATCTGAGAGTATGAGGGACAGAGATTTCTACCTATGAGAATCATATAAGGGCTAAAAGCCTTCAATATTACACCACATAGTGCTACATAATGTTTTACAATTCTGTATGCATGTATGAAAATGTTTGCAACACAAAAATCTCCTCATTGAGGAGTTGCAGGCCTGGGCATTTAGAAAACATTATTCTAAACAGTATACTATATGAACCATAAATATCTCAACAAAAATATAAAGCTTTTTATTTTAAAGCCTACTTGTCTGGTTTGCGCTCCTCGCTCTGTGCTCTCCTCTGAGCCAGAGCCCCACTCGCCCTTCTCCTCCGCTGCTCTTCCCTTTTCAGCTGGATGCGGGTATCCAGCTTAGATATTGTTCCAATCCCCAGTATGGAGTCCTTGATCCCCTAGAGCAAGATATATATGTTGATCAGGTTTAACATAATGTAAGGCAAAAGTTATTTATTAAAATGCTCCCCCAGATTGTCAAGTTATCTCTGTGCAGCTGTCTACAATCCTTAGTGGGTACATGAGCAATGGTGGATAATAGAGGCTGAATGATGAGAGGAAATTAATACTGAAATCCAGTGGAAGGCCACACAAGCTCTATTTTTTTACATGCAGGTAGCTCAGAGTGAAACACCATTATTAGGGTCAGAAAAGAGATAACCATTCCAGACATACAGGCTCCATCAAGGCAGCATTTACTTCAAAGCTACTGTATAAATTATATTATTAACATCTAACCCAAACAATAATACATGTAACATACAACATCTGAGTTTGTGGGATTTCTGTGTGTTGAATTGTGGACATATGCCACACATTTTCCTGACTATATCATGTGCCAGTGTATCTTGATTAAAATCCTTAATCTGCTTAGCTTTATGAGGTACACTTGTGCAATGCTTTGCACTGCTTTGCAATGAATTCTACAATAACAATTGTTCACATTTTGTTGGGTGTTGGTGTTATTCTGCATTAAATTTGAAGGTGTGCTGAATATTTCATCACTATCATTAACAGTCATGAGGCTAAAAGACATTACAATTAGATGTTGAGAGTGAGTGTCCACTGATTAAATCCATTATTTTGAAACCATATGTCAATTTTATTGTGTTCGATTCTGCTCACCGTCGCAACATTGCGGAGGAAGGCCCTGACGCTGTCTGTCATCTCTGGACCAGCTGCAGATCCATCAACTGCAGAAGGAGGGGGGGCTGGTGACCTGGTGGTCAGCTCTCATTGCAGGGAGGGGGTCACCCAGTCACCTGCACACACCCAAAACCACAGAGACAACATGGGGATAATTTGCATTAGTTTTAAAACTGAGATCCAAATGAAAACTCACTCTGGTATGGTGAGATACGTACAATGTGTATCACATGAAGGAAAACAGGACACACACTAGTTATCCAGCTTCAATAACAATGACAAGAGAGAGTCTAACAAGATCTGGTGTGATTATTAGCAGTTATTCAATAACCCAGATAAGAAAAGATCTGATAAAAAAAACTATGTGCTTTATTAATGCAGCTATTGTGAGTTTGCGTGCATGGTAATGTCACACATTAACCCCGACTCTCTGCAGTCTAATAACATTAAACACGTTTCACAGTGAGGTGGAAGTAAGATGATTCTTCTGTTGGTGAGTCTTTGTGACACAGCTAGAGTTGACGTTAGCAAGGCTGACTCAGTGGTTAGCTCAAAGTGTTGAGCTGTGTTAGCTGGCTCTCTCCGGCCACACAGACAAATATTCGGGAAATCTCTTAACAAATATGACGTGTCAGTACCGGGAGTGTGGAGCTAGTCTGCTCTCACACGGTTATACTGTTCACGGCTCTGCTCTCATAGCTCATCAGCTAGTGTTGCTAACCAACTGCTAACGCTCAGGAACAAATGTAGTTGTCTCTTTTCCAACATGACAACACAGAGCCAAGTGAGTGAAGTTAGAGACACGGCACACAGCGAACCGCGGCGTCTTCCTTACCTCATGCGACAGGCTCGGGATCAAATTAACTTCGTTAATTAGTTTCTTTCAGCCCTTTTAATGTCAAAACAACAACAACACAACAGCCAGCAACCAGGGCCGTGGAAAACACAGTGCGCATGCGCCCACTTCCATGTCTTACCGGAAGTGTAGTCCTCATATTATTAAAGAGAAATTTCTATTTTTTTTTTTTAACCAAAGTGTGTTTGTTTGAGGTGTTGACACTTTCAAACTGAGAGGCAGGGACACAACAAAAAATGATTTTAGCTATTTTTAATTCTAGTGTGTGGCTCTTTATATATTAACAAATGTCCTTTACATTCAAGACAAGGGCAACAGCAACATTACACTAGTACAGTGAGATAGCAACAAACAAGTTGGGTATGACTGAAAACACACAAAAAGTTCTAACTCAGAAGTTAATTCTACGGCTTCGAAATACTTCATTCAGTAGTTCAATGAGGTAAATAATATTTGTTCCTGCCTGCACCGCTGCTGTATACACACAACTGCTCCATGAGTCAGTTCTGAGAGAATATAGAAACAGAATAAATCTAATTAAAAAAAAAAAAGACATTAAGCAAATTATATTCAATCAGAAAAACAAAAGTGAAAGCCAGTTAAGTAAGCCTGTTTCAATAAACCAGGCACTGGTTAAAATCTGACTTAATCAGAATAATTAAAAGAGGACACTGACTCCGCTGTATTTCCTCAGACATGTCATCCCAGAGCTTCAGTGGCCCAGACAACTTTGGTCTCTCTTGGTTTTTAACTTAGAATCTGAGATAATGTTTCTGTTTCTGTTCATTGTTTCTGTTTGTTAAGACCCATCACAGAATAATAACATCATCAACATCAAAAATCCATAAACGCTACACACTCCACTCTAAAAGACGTAAAATTTTACTTTTTTAAGTATCATAAAAACGTTTGCCACTTTATATTGTTACCAGGCAGACTTTTTCAGCGCGAAACTCAAATCTGTGTCATCTTGTAAACCACTCACTCCCTGCACTAAAATCCATGGAGAAGATCAGCTATTGAGCCAGTGCTGCCTCCACCAGGACGTTTGTATGTGTTACTCTTTGGCTTTGATGTTTGAAATCCTTTGTTCAGGTGAGCGATTTACCAAAGAAGGCAGCAGTAGACCTGCAGCTCCCCGATTCTCTCTGCGGACCTTAGTGTGGGAGAATAAGTGGTTTTCACTTTCTACTTGAAAAAGGCTGTCTAACAGTAGGAAACTTTGGTTGACATTTTCTAAAGATATCATAGACTAAAGCAGCTGAAGATTTTAGAAGATTTTCTTTGTGTCCCTGCTGGCAGCCATGGCCTTTGTGAAAGTGAGTTTCCAGGCTGTGTGTGCAAATTATTATGTTAATTTGTATTGTCAAGTCTATTACCAATTGTAATACCAATTGCAAATAGTTGAAATTGGTATTGCAACTATTTGCAATATTTGCAAATATTTGCAAATAGTTGCTTGATATTCTAATAATTTTTGCTAATAAAATCAAAGACAGATAGTGGAAAAAGTCTGCTGTAATTTATCAAAGCCTGTAGGGTGCGATTTTATTGTTTTATTCTAATTTTCCCAACTTCTATTTAATAGTAGATAATTATATGTATAAATTATTTGAGATGTTCATATTATTTACTATACTGTTTTTAGAAGTAGGCTCATAGATTGATCAAAATTTTTAATTGGGGCTTCAATTAACTAATTTAAAAATAACAGCTAATTAGTTATTCATCGCCAGTATTTTTGATAGTCCATGACTGATTAAATTTTTTTTTATTTTCAAAATATGATTTCTTTAATGTGTATAATTATATTATTATTTTTTACCTTTCCAAGAGTAAACTGAATATCTTTAATTTGTGCACCAAATATGTTATTTGAGGACATCATCACTTTTAGTTCTGGAGAACCCTAGCAGTCATTTTTATATTAAAAACAATTAATGAACTAATTGAGAACAGAATCTTTGCTTGTAGCCCTATATTTAACTATATATGTTTTTATAAACCAATAATTCTATCAGGATAATATTTTTGTATAGCAGATGTAGATCATCACTTGAATAAAGATCATCCTCACCTTTACTATTCCAGAAAACCTGAAGAGAGTGACACAGACACACAGGCAAAGCGTGTTAATGAGGTGTATCAGATTTCTGTGGCTGTGCACAGGCACTCCCACGAGGAGGTGCAATCTTCATGCCCACTTTATTCAGCATTCAGCTGAGCTCAGATGCTACTGTGAACTTAACCCGGCCACTGCCTGTATGACACACACCATCAATGGTTGTCCTGAGGATAAGAAATGTTCGCAAAAGGAAATGTGCTTTTATCTGTCTGTTCATTGTTGGGTTCATTATGTACTACAGATATCTCAGGTGAGTTCCTCCTATTGTTCATATTGTTCAGCTGCTTCGAGGCAGGTTGTGATTAATGTGTTGTTGATGTAGAACTGTCTCTGTATATGGGTATGTTAATCTGTAAACGTAATGAAACAGCAGTTCTACAGTTATAATTTATATCTAAATATGGCTTGAAGAATATTTGCCTTGTGGACATTGATGTAATGGATGTTATACAAAAACATAGAATTCATTACGAAAGTAAAAATTAAGTGTCCTTCTTGCCAGATATGTTCCTGCTGCCAACACAAGACATCTACAAATTCCTCTATTAAGCATGTCATGTGGTCAGACAAAATACAATAGCCTCTGTGCTACAATAAAACACCACTCTTGTTCCAGTGTGCCTGCAGGGAGACGGGGGATAAGCAGGAAAGTGGGCCTGAGAGCTAATGCCTCCCAGTTCACTCTGGAGGGAGAGCCATTCCAAATCATCGGGGGATCCATCCACTATTTCCGTGTGCCTAGGGCCTACTGGAGAGACCGGCTGATGAAAATGAAGGCCTGTGGCATCAACACACTCACTACGTAGGAAAACAGCCTCTTATGTGTTTTGTGTCCAAGTGTGGGTCACCTTTTAGAGCGTTAACAAAGAATATCTTTGCAGGTACGTGCCATGGAGTCTGCACCAGCCAGAGAGAGGGGTTTTCAACTTTCACACACAACTAGACTTGCAGTAAGAAGTCATTTGAACACTTGACATTAATAGAGGTTAATCACTGCACCATATCCTGCCCTGTGGCTTTCGTAATTGCACAGATGTTAGAACTGGAACAAAAACACCCCGCCTCTTTCTGTACTAACTGTGTTACCTGCAATAAGGTATGTTGGGAATACTCTGGTTTTTCTCCCATTATCTGCCCACATGCTCGAGGGAGTAGCTAGAGGGAGAGTACCTCTTGACAACAGCATTGTCACCACGGCAACAGCAAACTATCAAGCAATTAAACACACAGAGAAGTGAAGAGAGACTTGATGTGTCAGCCTGTTGCTGTTATTGTTGAGAACATTTTAATGCACCTCAAACTGTGAGATAGAGTCTAACTCACAATGTAAACTCTGTGTTGTTACTGAAGAAGCTTCTTGTTACTTCTTCTGATTTTGTTGTAGAGCCTACATTGGTCTTGCTGCTGACTTGGGATTTTGGGTGATTTTGCGTCTAGGACCCTACATTTCCTCTGAGCTAGACCTCGGAGGATTACCAAGGTAATGCAGGTATATTATTAGTTCAACTTCCTTTTTCTTTGTTTTTATTCTGTCTCTGTCCAGGCTATGTGAACAGAAACAATATAACTTCATTTGTATGAGTTATTCTTCATTTGAAAATGAACTCTGTCAAGCAATAATGATGGAGTGTTAGTGTGAATACAGTTCAATTCTAGGCCAGCGAATGTTTGTTGCTATACCTTGTTGATAAAGTTGTTAAAGGATCTCAACATAATCTTTGGCTGTTGAGTCTCATTATTAAAATACGCAAGGTTTTGGATTGTGGCTCTCGGTCCTGACCTCCTCCCACCAGACTAACACAGACAGATGCATGTATCCATATGCAAGTTGGTAAATTAATTTAATCGGAAGCACAAAAAACTGTTAATCTGAACCACAAATGATGCAAGAAAAACTTAAAGTATGTGTCTGTGAGTAAGCAACCCCGAACTGAGAGGGAAGACTTGTCAAGTATGCAAAGCTTGGTAAAGTCAATTTACTGCACCGCTCATGCTCATGCAGCTCTGTGGATTGTGTCATACCTAAGCTGTTGCCTGTGTTTTTGCAGTTGGCTGCTCCGTGACAGCAACATGAGACTGAGGACGACTTACCCAGGCTTCACTCAGGCTGTCAACACCTTTTTTGACAAACTTATACCAAAAGTGGTCCAGCTGCAGGTCCATTTTCATTAAATCAGTTGTGCTAGAAACAAACATGTTCCAGCAGCAGTTCATTTTACTTGTCATTCCTAAAATGAAGTGTTTTTTTTTTTGTTTTTTTTTATTGTCATTTTTAGTTCAAGAAAGGAGGTCCCATTATCGCAGTGCAGGTTGAAAATGGGTATGGATCTTATGCAAAGGATGACGGTTACATGTTTTTTATCAAAGAGGTAATCTGATTTATTAGCTAAAATTCAAAATGCCCCTAGAGCACGTAGACACACATGAAAAATGTTGATATTGATAGAAATGATAATGTTAAGACATGACACTGTTTTATTTTGAAAGGCTTTACAGTCCCGAGGGATCAGCGAGCTCTTGCTCACATCAGACAACCACAACACATTGAAGGCAGGGGGTGTAGACGGAGGTATGGTGTAGAGTTTACACACATGAACATAATTACAGACAATCACACACACACACACACACACACACACACACACACACACACACACACACACACACACACACACTGCTCACCTTATGGTCTTGTAGCCATCAGATCACTGAAGCTGCAGAAGCTTAATCAGAGAGACATCCAGGATCTGAATGCCATCCAGGTGTGTACTTCATATGTCCACATGGTTACACTGGCTATCACTTTGGATGTCAATTACTCAGGGTGATCTCTGCGCTCACCATTATTTCCTGTTCGACAGCCCAACGGCCCCACTATGGTGATGGACTTCTGGACAGGCTGGTATGACATGTGGGGTGACCTTCACCATGTGCTCCCTCCAGAGGGTAGTTGAATTCTCTTTTTTTATAGATGAAAATGAAGCCTCTCTGTTTTCAAGCAACATATCATTCATTTTAATCCACTTTCAAATTACTAGAATAATTCAGTTGTGGATTGTATATGTACAATTATTATGTACATATACATATGTAAAATTACCAGAATTAACCTTTTATATTTATATCTGGGGCCTTGTGGAGATTACACATTCTGGGCCTCCAGTTTTGTTGTTTTCCTGCTAACCAAAGTCTACACATGCTCTCTCAGCTTCTGCAAACAAATACTTTCTACCACATTAGGTTGAACTGGTATTGTGTTTGTAGAAGTGAGAGAAACACCTTTATAGTTGGGGGCAAACAGACAAGGAAAGACTTAACTTAAACAAGTTCTCTAGGTTCCTGTCTGGTAAAACAATGGATAACAAATTTTGAGGAATTATAAATAGAAATAATGTAAATAATTTACATCCCTAAGCACATACTAACTTCAATGTACACTGCGTAAAATTTAGTAACATCTATGGGAGAAGTTGCATACTGCATCTAAATATACCTTCAAAGTTTGCTAGAAAACCTGTATTTGGTATCAAAACTCAAAAAATGTTTCATCTGTCCAATTGTTGGTGTTCCAAAATGACAGCCTCTTTAGAGCTGACCCATCTCCTTTCATAAATATTAAAAGGCTCATTCTGGGGTTATGAAGAGCAACAGTTCATACAATCAAGTGAATGCACCTATAATGAATAAATAATCATTATTTTATCTTCAATATTTGCTAAATTAAAATAATTTCACGTAAATTTAACACACCAGACCTATAATGACTGGCAATGTTACATATTTTTGACTTCTGCCCCACTGTGGACCCTGAGTAAACAACTTATTGTAAACATTCTTATAACAAGTCTTAGGAACTAAATTAAAGGATCAAATGTAGTAAGTTTTTTCTTGCTGCAGGAACCTCTGTGTTTATTTTTCAGTGAATCAGTGTGTTTACAGTGAACATGTGGATCTACCTGACAGATATGGTATCCACCGTGAGGGAAATTCTGAGACGAGGCATGTCTGTCAACCTCTACATGTTCCACGGAGGCTCCACTTTTGGGTTCATGAGCGGAGCAGTAGCTGATCCATCCTACAAAGCTCTGGTCCCCAGCTATGGTTGGTTGCTCTGTGTTATGTGATCTACTGCAAACAAATCAGTTGTGTCTGCCATGTAAATGTTTTAAAAAAGACAATGATGAAGTGTCAGAGCTGAGGCAGACTGTGTGTTCCTTCTCGTTGTCAAGAACAGCATTGCCCTTAATACCCAGCAGAGGGCAATGCATGACTAGTCTGTCTCCCTGTTTTCTAGATTTTGATGCTCCCTTGACTGAAGCTGGGGAGTACACTCCAAAGTATCATCTCCTTAGAGATCTTTTGTCTCGCTACAACAGTAAGTTCTACAACAGATTACCTTGATGAGATAGCGGTGATGCTTTGCTTGATCTTAGAATATTTTACCTTTTTCAGGAGGTGAGAATTTCCCTGATATGCCAGCACTACATTACAGGGAGGCTTATGAACCAGCAATCATGTACCACCACCTATCTTTATGGGACGCTTTGAGCTTCACCGAGGGAGTATGTTTGAAGATTATCAGTAAACTAACAGTGTAACGAAAAGAACAGTGCTTGTCAGTCAAGAATGAAAACGATTTCAAATTTCCCCACAGCCATTTAAGTCACTCAGGCCAGTGAACATGGAGAGTCTACCTGTAAATAATGGAAATGGCCAGTCTTATGGATACATGCTCTATGAAACTACCATCACCAGTGGAGGTTTACTGAGCTCTGGAGACAATGTCAGAGACCAAGCGCTGGTGAGTCCTTACTGTATGTGTGAATTTGAATGACCATTTTGTTGGATTAAGGGGCACCTACGCATAAAGTTGCATATTGTACCTTTTGCTTTATGCTCCCCATGCAAGTGAGTATGAGAAACTATGATGGCCTTCAGGTAGCATCAAAACGTAGAAAGCCCTCCATAGTGCCAGTGTTTGATTTTTTGATGACGTTCTTGACCACTTTATATGGTAATCACAAGGTAAGCAAAGAGGAAGAGGACGACGGTTAACACAACGGTTCAAAACTTCAGAATACATACTGTATGTACTGATGTGCTTTAGCCTTAAACCTTTTTCAGAGGGTGAAACAGATCTTATGAGACAATCTGGGATGGATTATGACCCACTGGGCCCCTCCGAGAGTTTTCTATTACCCTGTATTGACAAATCTATCTTCATTAATCATCTGTACCTTTAGTAGATGAACATACTAGCTTAGCTCCAATTAACTGACAAGGCCACTAGGCTTATATTTTCAATAGCAAGAGCATCAGATTTTTGCAAAAAGTAAAAATAAAGTTAAAAATAATTTATATAATAGTTGATTCTCCCTGTTAAGGCCTACAGCGATGTACTTTCTATCAGACAAGTCCTGGCTGAATAATAATAATGTTAATGTTAATAATAATGTTAATAATAATAATAATAATAATAATAATAATAATAATAATAATAATAATAATAATATAATTGAAGGTCCTTGTTAGACATCTAGGTTGGATAACATAGCCTAAGTAGCCCGATAAAGACATCACATAATAACAAGTGTTATTTTGCTGAGGGGGCCCCTTTCAGATAAGGGGTGAATAACATAAACTATGATATATGATTGATGGGATCTATTAAGATATATCACGCAATGTAGCCAGTGTTATGTGGTTTAGGGCCTATTAAAATATTGAGATGAATAACATAGCAGCAAAAATATTGGGATAATAGTGCAGAGCCCTTGGGCCCTTGGGCCTGGGCCCAATAGACCCATTCAGTAATCCATTCATATAATACAATACCATCTTATGGAGTGATGTTCTCAGAGGGTCAACAGTGTAAACACTCTTTACTCTGTTTGCCATTTCCTCCATCTTCTTTGTTAGTTTGTGCATCTGGTTTATATTGGCAGAGAGTTCCTCTTTATTTGTGTAGTAATCTTCTGCTTAAAAATGTGAAACGTATGCTCTGGTTGGTTTGTCCATTGGGGCTGCTGTAGAAACATGGCAGGATAGTGGCAGGCTCTGTTAAGCATGGTCTTGGCCCAAAGTACATGTAAGAGGCTTATACTAACAGATTCAATTTCTTCAAGCAAGATTCATCCAACAATCCCTCCAAGTTCCACAGTACAACTATTAAGTCAACCATCATTATACACTGTATATTTAATCTGAGCAGAAAAATAATGTGGTAGCTCCACGTTGTTGATCTGCCCTCAGAACACAATTGAGGTCATGTGGTGATAGTTGGCAAACCTCCAGACTGTATTAATATTACATGGAGAGGTGGGGTAAAGTACATATTACCAGAACTTCAGTAGGCTTAGTCCGAATGTGCCATGTCAGTAATCATTACTGGATGATGTCAGTAAAGATTACAATGACTTTTGGTTCGGAACACCATTCCAAATCAAAAGTTGAAAGCACTTGTCAGAGGCACAGGACTTGCTTTTGCTTTAGGTAAGTGCCTAAGCACCATGGTCTCAAACTGCCTCTTAAACTGACATTCTCCCCAAACCAAAATTAACCACAGCCTTTCCTTCCCGGTCCAATTTTGTTTTTTAGACATTTTAGCTTTTGTTGGCACCATGTGTTTCTGCGCTAATGATATCAGGAAGCAGCATAGTATGCACAGGAAGCAACGTTATATGCACATGACGACAGGAAAGGATGGTGGTGCATAAATCAATTTACCCCTCCCCCTTGTGGTAGTTTTTACTGAGATTTGTTATCCCATGTGAACTGGGCATTAATCTTACAGATGTCCTGTGGTAAAAGTACATTACTCCACCTAAAAACTAATCCTCTCCGAATAGTGACTGCCATTGGGATATTCCATTCCAGTAAAACTGCTTGTGAATCAAGGTGTGGTAAGGTTCTCAGTCATCCAGGTCATGGTCATCTTCTGTAGTTAGCTGTAGATGACTGGACGTTCTTGAAACTTGAAATGTATGTCTCTGTGATATACTTCCTCCTAGGTGTTTGTAGACAGAAGCTACATAGGACTTTTCAAGCACCAGAATGTGGAGTTGGCAGTTCCTGATGGTAAGGTATGGCAAAGTTGGGTAATGACAGCACATGTCCAATAAATATCAGTGTTTTATCAAATGCATGCTCATGGATGCTCGTGTTGGAATGTTAAAACTTGCCAAATACATAAAAGTGAACAATCCCTGCAGGGTCAACGGACCTTAAGTTTACTGGTGGAAAACTGTGGACGAACTCACCAGGGAAGAGACCTTGACAAACAGCATAAAGGTGATTGACTCACAATAAGTAGTTCATTTCTATTGCATGCTATTAAACCACTCAAGCACTCCGTGGATTGTAAACAAGTCACTTTTGATTTATACTCCTTCAGGACTCGTGGGAGACATTTTATTAAACAGTATTCCCTTGCGGAATTTTACAATATACAGTTTGGATATGAAACCCAGCTTCATTGATAGGTTTGTCTGCTTTATTGAATCTACCACACTGCACATCACTTTCATTTTGTTGGATGAAAGTGTTTGTCTAAGTGGATGCCTTATTTCAGTCTTTATCAGGCACCATGGAAAACTCTTCCAGAAAATCCTAGCTTCCCTGGATTTTTCATGGGAAGAATGTTTGCATATGGGTATCCAAGTGACACTTTTGTGAAGCTGCCAGTAAGTGAAAAGAAACATGTTTTTTTTTTTTTCATGATGTGAAGTCTGTACATGCATGTACATTAAGAAACACATGAAGTGCTGGACTTTTTAATTTGTCCACAGGGCTGGGAGAAAGGTGTTGTGTTCATCAATGGGCTGAATCTGGGCCGATACTGGTCCATTGGTCCACAGCAGGCGTTGTACCTCCCTGGTCCTTTCCTCAACAGTGGAATTAACCAGGTACACTGAAACTTGCAGAAAACTCTGAATATTTAAGAAATTATTAAATATTCCAGTTACAAACTGAAAAAGTAACTGAGCTTGACGTATTGAATTTTGAATGAAGCTTCTATATTGAAGCTCATCTATTGTATACATACATTAGGGTGGTATTCATATTGCATATATTCCATATACTGTTGTCCCTTACATTATAATGGACTTAAATGATTAGTTGGACATTTACAGTGTTTAAACACAAGTTGTTGACTCATTGTCTCTCATTTTTGTCTGAACAAATAAGGTCATTGTGTTTGAGGAGCAAGAGGGAGACTACAAAGTCCACTTTGAGGATACCCCTGATCTTGGCATGGCAGCAGACATTCAGTGACTGACATCACTGGCCGTACTGTATAAACACTGTGAAAATAATATGTTTTACACATCAGTTTAAACCTTTCAATATAGACACGTCAGTGTTGTTCAAATACTGTTGATTTTGTACTTCTAATTTATTAAACTGTGATGCTGAGCAAGTGCAGTGCAGAATATTTTGTTCCTGAAGTTTCCACATTCCAACGCAAGTGCATCAAATTAAGTTGTGCGTGCAAACAGCTTAAAATCTATATACATACTCACAGCCCATAATATCAACACAACAGAACAATCAAAGACAGAGTGAGACATGTTATGATGGGAGCAATTTATAGCTATGTACATACAGTACCTTTAGTTCAGTGCCTCTTTACATATTGTTATGTTATAGTGCAGTTCTCAAACTTTTTAGCTCCAGGGACCCTTAAGAGGGACTCAAATGTATGTACTGCAGTTATTCTTGATGGTGGGTGTGCCTGAGGCTTAGTGGTGGAGGCATGATGGCGGCTCCACCATCCATACAAACGGCCATGCATTTTTTCCAAGTTCAGTCTTGCTTCAGTCATGAAATCATCCAAAAGGTGGAATTGTCTTACCCATTGTCTTGCCCCATAAGGCATAATTTTATAATTTATAGCTATTTGTTTTAGCAGACTCCAAGATATAGGTGGTGGGCCACCCAGCAGTAATAATGTTTGTGGATGGTAGTTACATGCCAGTAGTGTTAGATTTGTATTGCTTGTGTGAGTATTGTGTAGCAGTTTCTGAACTGGAAAACATCTCAGCCTGTAAAACAACAAGTAAAAACAACAACTAAAACAGGTTTTTGTAGCAACATAGGCTGAGACAGATATGGTGTGACTGCCCTTTAAATGAAACAATGCAATGTAATGTAACATCACCGCACCCTCACCATATAGTGACAGTTCAAGGTTTTTTTAGATGCTTGGCATACTGGCATCTGACCAGTCGCAGAGTCTGAGAGTACAATTAACATTTGTGAGCGGTGTCACTGCAAGTCAGTGGGGTATGAAATCATCTATTACAAGCCAGCCATTCCTGGTGGGAGCAATTATACTTTGTAATACAGTTATTTGAAGTCATGCACATACATTTTTAGGGTAATGGCTTCATATCCCATTGACTCTTCCAAACATAGCTCACGACTTACCCTGAAACAGTAAATAATTGTGCCAAGAAACCTTCAGGTCACTGACAGTTTTTTACTAGCTTAATAAAGGCTGTAAAGTGAACAACTTTATAAGAATACTGAATCTTCTCTTAAATATGAGCTCAGTAGTAGCACAGCATATCATTTAAAAAAAACAATAGCTAGGAGTAAATGACTGTTGGGGATTGGAACTTTTGAACTATAGTACAAAACACTATAGTAAATCACTGATCTGTGTGCTCATAATGTGCAGTGTACAAGTATGTATTCATGTGTGCTGGGGAGTAACAGGATTCCTAATTAGTGCTGGGTTTAATGGGGCTATCTAAAGAGCCCAGTGTTGTACAGTCAAAGTGGGGAAGGGTCTGTTAGTCAGTGCCGATTCTCTTATGACAAGAAACCCTTTCATTCCTTGGTTCAGCCCTGTACTCGACAGCCAGCTTGTCTTAGAACAAAAGGGCCCTATTTAATGCAGATTTGCTGGTGTTGTCTGTGCTCTTTATTGCTCACTGTGCCATCACAGCCTGTTGTTTACACAACATAATATCCTCTGTCTTAGGGTACCTCACTAGTCTCCTCCTGGCTTGTGATGTTCTGCTTTGATACATGCACATGACTTTGTGTGACCTCCTGAGGTGGACAGGCTCAATTACAGGGCTGTGCTGCAGTTACTGTGCTGTGGTAATATCTTTGTCTCTGGCTGTGGCTTGTAGGAGCTCTGAGGTTGGTTGATTCCAGGTAGAGTCGTGTGAAGAGATGCCTCCCCTGAAATGAGAAGTTTACATTTAGGACAAGGATGACCAAAGAATAAGGCTGCATGATGCCTTATCATAATTTTTCCATGACAAATTTCTGCAAGTTCCATTTACAACTTGGCATCGAGTCTTTCATTCACTCATTCATTCATTGTCTACTGCGATGCAAATCCCAGCTGACATAGGGCGAAAGGCCAGGAACACCCTGGACAGGTTGGCAGTCCATCACATAACCAACGCATAGAGACAAACAACATTCACTCTCACACTTACACCTACAGCCAATTTAGAGTGTCCAATTAACCTGTTTTTGGATTGTGGGAAGAAACTGGAGAACCTGGAGAAAACCCACACACACACACACACACGGAGAACATACAAAGTCCAAGATTAAATCAAAGTGATCGAAAAGACAGACACACACACCTGCACACACGCATGCCCAATACTGTATGTCACCATAATAAATGGCAAAAATGTTGAAACTAAATCATTCAACTTTTCATGACAAACACTGCAGGAGGCAATCCTTTAAACATGGCTATAATTTCTATATTTCTAAATCTCTGCTATTACCTGTGTGACATGAAGGATGTCATATCTCCACATTAGAGTCTGTAAATCCTTTCTTGCCCTCATTTACCAGCATAGGCTTCTCTGTCCGTGTGTGCCATACTAATACCTGCGGATAAGAAGACAGGGATGTGGGCAAACGGGAACAGTCAGTGTGATGAGATAGGGTGAATTCAGGTAATGTGGGACAGTGACTTCATTATAATCAAGTTGCACAGGTTCTCACATAATTTCAATTCTTATAAGAGCCTTATCACTGAAGTATATTTAATAAATACATGTATATGCACTGTTCAGACCTGTAAAGCCAGCCCATTTCAAATTACATTAATGGTAATGTGTTATATAAACAAATTAAGATCAATTTAGGTCATTGGCTTTTGATTTTGCAAGTACTGTAAAAAAAAAAAATCATTGCATAAAATCATACCTAAATGTCCATCTTCACCAAATTATCCACTTTACCTGAACTCACCCAATACAGAAATATTAAATCTTAGAGTGCTGCACAATAGTGATATCCAACATAATGTCTTGAGGCAGAATGCAGCATATTTTCAGAAGCAGAAGTGTACAAGGTTGGCTGCAAGCTGACAGTTTAGTGACTTTAAAAACAAGTTGTTATGACAGCCAAGTATTTTAAGACACACTGCTAGTGTTGATAGAAGCAGCCAGTTTTAATAAATCACAGGTGTTACATGCAGAGAGAGAGAGAGAGACTCACTTTAGTACAGTTAGCAGCTTTAGGCTCCAAGTCACCAAGAGTCACCAGGTCTTTTAATAGACTGCTCTCCTGATACCCTCCCTTCACTCCACGTAACTTGAAATAAGCTTGAGGTTTAGACAGAATGAGGTGCAGGTTCACTGCAAACCCAGCCATGTCGATGGCAAAAGGCCGGTGAGGATCAAATACAGTCTTCCATCCATAAACCTTTCCCAAAGTGTTTACTTTTGGAGACTCATACCGGAGGCCACCCACAAAAGCCACAGGCCACACAGACACCTTTTGGGTGAAACGCATCTGGCATTGAGAAACACAGACCAAGATAAAAGTCAGTCATCTAAACCTTTCTCCATAAATCCCAAAATGTAAAATTTAGCTTAAGACAAATATTTTGCAAAACCCAATAAAAGTACAATTCAGCTCGAGGCTACGTTTTTGCACTGAGATATGCTCCCTACCTCCTCAAACAGCTCCAGACTGTATGTGTTGTCATCATCTGCAAAGTAGACAATCCCAGAGAGGCTGTTATTTATGCTAAAGGTCTCCCGAAGCCACCTTAGTGCCAGGTTCCTCTGGATGGTACCACGTGGAATTCTGGGATTCCTTATGTCCCCACGTACCTTGTAGTTTCTGGGTGTCTCCACATTGAGGTGAGTATAGTTAAGTCCCGTCTCCTGGAGGAGATGGCTAACCAGAGGGGTTCTCCTCTGAGAGTCCTCCACCAAGATCCAGTGCAGGTTTGGCACATGGAGCAAAGTGTTGGCCAGACGTGTCAGCTCAGCCTTCTGTACTGGCCGGCTGTAGGTGGGAGTGATGACGTAGATGGTGGGCAAAGAGTCAGACCAAGGAGGGGGCCGACTGTAGATGTGCTCTGTGTGCATCACCTTCGCGATGTCCCGGTTCTGCAGTGAGCAGGACTGCTTGACAGCAAAAGTATTCCTAGAGTTGGAACGGCCACCTTGTCTGTCATCTAACAAGAAGGAAAACGCTAACAATGAGTTTCAAATACAGTGTTTTAATTACGTGTGTGAGAAATAAACCAGATTTTCCCCTATTTTTCCCTAAGGAAAGAACATTCTGCTTTGATCAGTAGTGGTGAGAAAAGAGTTTTTACCCTCACCCTTTCGAGTAGCAAGCAGAGGAGTGATGGTGCTCTGGTGCCAAACAGTGATCAGCAGAGTCCAAGGCAACACGATCAACACAATGGCGACAATGTCTCGTCTTTTCGGCATCTCCAGGGTCAGGCCTGTGTCACGTCACTGTTAGGCATAAACATGTGATGTGGTGCACAATCCAAACCCAACAAAAACCTCTTTGCAAAGCTTGATTGTTTCATGAATACACATTTAATTATGCTTGTTTTTTGGCTAAAAAGGCTTCAAACTAGAGGAGATAGGGCCAGGGTTAATATTGGCCATGTGAGGAGGAGAGCTCTATGAGATGAAGAGGGAAATCAAAAATGACAAGGTCAATAATTCTCCCCCAGACTCGTTAGTAACGTGATGCATATGTTATGTTACGTGACCGGCAAGAGTAGGCATGATAGTATTCTGTCACTATCTGTCACGAAAACAGTAGCTCAGTGGTAGAATGAGTAATTTTTCAACTTGAAGGTTGTGGGTTCAAGTCTCGGCTCCACTAGTCTACATGTCGATGGGCAAGACACTTAACACCACATTGCTTCTGACGGCTGGGCCGGCAGTGTGTGAATAGGTGTGAATACGCACTATGTCACAGTGTGAGTGAATGGGTGAATTGCAAAAACTGTAGTGTAAAGCAGACGCAAAGACAAGTGGAATATAAATTTCATCTCAAATCATTTTGTTCATCATCTATAACTTAAGGGGACTGATTTAAAATGTGTGACTCTCACAGACTTTTTTTTCCCTTCCTTTCATAAAATGAAATTAGAGGGTGATGATATTCAGAGTGTCTTTCTCCAGACTCCATTTACTCTCATTTCTAAAGGCAATATTGGATGCTTTTAGTATTATATTCAGCATTCTCCCTTAAAGCCTGTACATTAGCGAGTTTATAAAATTTTCACATTGTTCACATTGCATTTTAAGTCCATACACAGTGGCCATCTATTGAGCAGCAGTATGCTGTGGCTGCAAGGCACACAATACAAGGGAAAAGACATTTTGTGGAGATGCGGTCTCAGTCTGCTGGAGCTTCTCAAAACAAAATAGGTCAGAAACTGCTCCCAGCTTTCCCTAATGTAGCTAATGTATGACATAACATTTGAGAAACTGAAAGCCCCACTTCTGCTTGGAATCAGCTGACAAAGACACAAGCTCCATATATTCCCTCCTTTGTAGTTTTAGTTAAAATAGCCTGCTACACAGTCCATAGGACCTTTGTGGTCTGTATTCATGTCAGTAGCACATAAACCCATCCCAGGTTCACCTCTAGACATTCACGTAGTAATGCTGAGGAATTTACACAGATTACTTCCACAAATACGAGTTTTCTCAATATGAGGGAGGCCTGTATGCATCTGCATGGGTTCTTATTCTAAAAGAAGAAAAAAGCAAAACAGTCATGTGAGCTATTGCAGAATATTTATTTGCACATTAGCTTTTGAAATTGTTGGTTATGGCTCAGTGGTCAATGCACCGACACAACTGTGTTATTAACGGTGCAGGTGTGTAAGACCGTAAAAATCTGTATCTATTCAAGGTTGTGATAACAGTGTACCATTATATATATCCTTATCAGACCAGAAAAACAATATCCACACTTATCCCATGTTATGACAGTAGCTTGCCTTCAATCAGAAGTCAACCAAAGATGAAATGAGGGCAAACATGTCAGTAACAAGGAAAACATCTAATCAGCAAAACTGTTAGTAGAACATGACTTTGCTTATGGAGTCAGTGCTGTGGAAATTCAATTATCACTGTTTTGTTTGTGTGTCTTTTAGTGATTTATATTCACTATATTCACAGTTACATTTCTTTTGCGTATTATGTGGCTTTCCCATGAAAATCTATGTCAGTGGTGGGTCTCAGGAGTGTGCATATGTTTATAAGCAGAATATAAATTCAATTTTCTTACCTAAGTTTATACCAAACACTCATGTCATTCCAGGATCAGACCCTTGGTACAAAGACACCAGGAGAAGAAGAAACTCCATTTGTGGTTCAGTCCAGTCAATTATCTCTGCACAGAGAAAACATGGGATGAGTTTCCATTAATCTTGGAGTGATGGGGCAGATATGTAAAGAAAAAAAAAATCCCTTTTGTAATATCTGTGAAAGTTGCTCTGCTAAACATGTGACCTGCATGGTATCAACATCTGTAGTAATGTAGAGAGGTAATTTGGGGTAATGCTGTGTGAAAGCTGATGAATATATTACTGACAATGTGTTGTACATCCATTGCGGCAGAATCACCTCACTGGCTCCTGATTGGATAATGTGTAACGATGTAATGTGATAGTGGAAAAGATTTTCCAAGATTTGCTGTCAGAGCCTCAAGACTGGGAGACTCATCACTAAGCAAACACTGTAGATTAGTGATAGCTGCAAAAAAGTCGAGCAATGTAACACCATTTTACCTACAAGACATCTGTTTTAAAGTGTATTGAACTGGAGATGTCTTAATACATCATTGCACAGGGGAAATATTAAGTCACACCAACACGGCACCCGCAATGCTTGTATCTTTTCTGAACAAGGGAAACATACAGTACATATGTCATTTAAACATGTCTTCAATTACCTATTTTATCATGTATCTAGTTTGCAAGAATGTACAAGTACGATAATCACAGTGTACCTCATGTTACGTTATGAGATACACGGTCCATAATACACAATATAACAATTCTGTGATAATCAATATATTGTAAGACAGTCATATAGTGATACGTCACGATATTTGTCTAACTAAAGAAAGCAAAACATCAGTGAAAAGTTAGAAGTGAAGGATATTTCTGTATTTAACGTAGCTGGGGCATCTCTTAATGCAGCTTCTACACCATTATCCTGCCGTAAACTCCCTCTTTTCAGCCAAGTTTCCCCTCATTCATTTTTACAGCGTTACCATGAGTAGACATGAAGTAATGACACCCGATGAGTGAAACTTGCAGGGACTGTTCATTTTAGAGTGCTCTGATTTATTAATTAAAATATTGATTTTTGTATTCAACGAGGAATAACGATGATATCTCACCAAATCGATGTTTTGACCCACCCCTAAAGTGCAATAACATCATATGAGCCTGGCGACTACATTGCGTCCACAAGCAGCTGTGATCACAATAACACAGGCTTTAATTACTCTTTGTGCCTTAGTATCCTCTCTTCATGAGGCAGATCATCTACTGCTTAATTACCAGTCTTTAGACATAATTAATCCTTGATTAAAAAAGGATAAGGCCCAGTCCAAGATCAAAGGTTGTGCTCAATAATTAACACATCATGATGAGGTTTAATAGGGTCATGTTTGAGTAGCATGGCATGGATGTAGACCCAAGATAATTATCTATGCACATCATGTTGAAAAGCCATGGCTCTCTTTGCACCCACTCAATGTGTTGCATCATCATTTTCAAATGAATACAGTAAATATCATGACTGCAAACGGCCGCAGCACAAATGAATGGGACACACAACTATTGCAACAAACGAGCAGCAACTGGAAGAGAAAAGAAAACATGTTGCGATTTTATGTTTCTGCAAACCACACTTGAGTGGATACAGTATAGTATAGTACAGTACACTTTTCTGGAGCAGAATTATTAATTTTCATGTCAACAGCATATCAGTGTGATATTGTTTTAACCACTTTTAGCCACAAGTTTGACTTACATCTAGAATAAGTGGCAGTGCAGCCTTTTGATTTGATAATCCATATCTGAGCTCATTCAGTCCCTCTTCTGAGTAAAAGTACCTGCCATTCTGAAACAATCCATGCAACACTATGTATGGTCCAACTATCTAACTGCAATAAAGCACTAGTTGTATGTCAGGACAGTGCAAAAAAAGGGTGAAGAAAAGAGTGTCAGGAGTGATGTGTGACAGTAGGATAGCAGCAAAAGTTAAAAGTTAGTGAGATATGCTATGATGGTTTGGAGGCAGAGGCCCTGTGTAAAAGACAGGATATGGAGCTGGAGGTGGCAGAGCTGAAGGTGCAGAGATTTTCAGTGGGGGTGACCAGGATGAGCATTTGAGGGACAGCTCAGGCTGAACAGTGTGAAGATGGAGATGCTGGGCAGGAGAAAAAGGAAAAGACCACAGAGAAAATGTGAGTGAGTGAGCAGCAGCTCTGGATGAAAATACCTAACGATAACTCAAATGACCACTACTAACAACCAAGGTTTGCAGAAAATCATCGTGGTGAACCTTGGAGCAGATGAGCCACAGCAGCAGAAGACCTCACCAGGTTCCACTCCTGCCACATTATTAGGTGTCATTTATTGTGGCTGGTGAGTGTGTGGACCTGGCTGTAATGCTGTTGACACACTCAGGAATACATTGCAAACCTAGTGATTTCACACCAGTGCTGACTGATGATAGACCTTAGATTCAGGATGGAAGGAGAATGATAGGAAAGTGAGGCCAGTCAACCCACTCAACCAATGTTTCAGAGAAATGGGGATTCTCTAAAGCTTTAGCCTAAAATTTTCTGCTCCACCTTCCCTCCACCAGGCGTGATGTAAAATACATCATCCTGTGTCATCACAGACACGTAAACAAAACACTGCTGCAATAAGCAACACAGGAAGGGTTGTTTTCACTCATGTGCTCATGTGTGTGTAAATCTAAATGACAGCGGTGTGAATGAATCACTGAGAGTGACAGCGTACTTAAAATACATGCATGCTCAAGAAAAGAATTATAAATAGGTCTCCCATGATATCAAACCTCTCAGAGACACTTCTTTACAATTCTGTCTCTGTGGGAAATCTATACTAATGTTATTAGTGCGAATGACAGTCCTCTTCTTTTGGCTTTGCAGAGAAGATGCAACAGAAGCGTATTAATGACAGCCAAATGTCAAGGGGTGCTAGGGGCTATGAAGTAGATAAAAGTGAGGGCAGGCTGATGAAAGATCCTGCATTTAAAGAGCAACAAACCTGAAGAACAATGTGCAGAGCAAAAGCAAGGTAGATGTGACCATGAGGTATGTAGGTCACGCCTGAGTGTCCTTCAACACTAATGATGACACCTTTTCAATTTGGTCTTCGTGGTCAACCCTGGCTTTGACTCTGTCCTTATTGCCATCTGTATTTACTCCAATACCTAAAAGGTCCAGTGTGTAAAAAATTGTGACATCTAATGGTAAGACTGCAGAATGTAAGAAACTGCTGTAGAAACATGGCAAGATGGCAGCCTCAGTAAAGCAAGGCCTTGGCAAAGTTCTTTTAAAAGGCTTATTCTAGGGCTATAAAAATCAAACATTACTTATTTTGAAGCATTTATGCACTATTCAAACATACTTATGGGTACTTTATAAAAGTTCAGCCAGTAAATTCTCCCAAATGTTACAGTGATACAGTGATTGTACATGACAGCAGTCCTGATGTAGGATTTATTGTTTCTGTTTGAATGTGATTTTCCATTATATAGGTTTTGCACAATCCCTTTCAACAGGTTCAAAGTGTAAAAGTTGAGCGCGGCGCTTCCATGTGCTTGTGGTTGGTTTGATTTTTCACTCCAGTACCAATTGTTTCTTCTTGCCAGTGCTTCTAAAACTAAAGTTGACCAAGGAAAAGTAATTAAATGTAATATACACATTTCGCACAATAACAGTAACATGTATTATTCATTTGATTACAGTACAGTGTTCGTTTTGTCATTACTAATTAAAATCATCAAAATAATCAAGTGTTACTCACAGAAACAAATGATGCTCCACTTTCCCTGCAGAGACGAATGCTGCTGAGCCGCGGTAGTGCTTGATGTGTCAGCTGTGATGAAGAGAGGAACCCATCAAGTTATCCTCCTGGTGAGGGAGGACATGGTTGGTGCACATCTGAGCAGCAGAGTTTGGGTGACAAATAGCAACTTTTAGTTCACAGCATCCGGTGAGTGCTGACCAATCCTGGGGCAGGGTCGTGTTCTCGGTGCCAGCCCTGTTAGACACAAGGGAGGTCATCCCTCTAGAAGAATGCTGCTTCTCATCGCAAAAACAAAGGCTGGGTTTGTGAAAGCTGATTGCTTGGGGACAGGCGGCGGGGCAGCCATGGCCAGAGAATCCAGAACAATAGAATAAATCACATAAAGAATGTCACAACCCCATAAATGGAATTCTTACTTATGGATAAGGGAGGGATTTGCAGAACGTGGGGGTTGTTTATCTGAGGCCTAAACAGTAAGTCACATGGTCCACTGGTCAGATAGTAAAGACACTTCTATTAACTTTGCTTTCATTTCCTGACAGGCATATGAAAGGAGTGCACACTGAATGGACCCCTTTACTCGACAAGTCTGATGAAGGCAGAGTGTAAAAATATGTCTTTGACAAATGTCATTCACATATGGACTGTGAGCAGCAAAGCACTGAGTAGAACATGAGCATCGTATGAAATGAACCTTGCCTGTCGGTTTGAAAAGTGAAGTAGGATGAAAATAGCCACCAGTGGACGACTCCACTGTTCGGAAAAAACAAAAAAAAAACAAACAAAAAAAACAGATTAAATTGATGTCAGTGGGAACATTGGTCAACTTCTCTCTTCTCACTTGCTTTATAGCATCAGTAAACATTTTCTTCTTCAATGGGATATGATGTTGATTTTGTAAATTATGTTCCCATTTAGAGGAAATAAAATATTGTATAATATCATTTATTTTCCTCTAATGGTTGCAAAACATTTGCATAGTACAGCTCAAATCTCAAACCCAACGTTTTATAGCCGGAGCTGATTTTGCAACCAGAGGACAACATCCATTTCTTGTACACAGTTTACTGTAAACATAAGATGGTGGAGTCAATGACTCATTATAAAAGGTGGCTCAGATGAGATCAGTTTGGTTAACAATTGTAACAACTGGAGCAGGAAGTGGCTTCAAAGGTACGACACAAAAGACACAGTTTGGAGGAAATCAAGTCATTTACTGACAAATGAGTCAGGCAGTCAGGAATGCACAAAAGGTACGAAAACCATTGACCAGAGAGTCAAACAAGGATGCTACAGTGGAGACAAAGAAGAGAGTATTGCTCGATTGTTATCTGATGAGAGAAGAGGCAGAGCAGCAAGGACTGAATGGTGAGAGGAGACTAAATACTGCAGGTACAGTAAGTGTCTCAGTGAACATACCTAATGGTGATCAATTTAGTGGGAGCGGAACAATGAGTAAAGTGAATTTTGAAAGAGAGGAGCCTGTTAGTATCAAAATAAAACAGCAAATGACTCAGAAAACAAGAATGTACATACAAAGTGTGCACATTGACATGACAGAGTTTATAACCATTTGTGGCACTTTTGGCTGAAATTAAGTAGTAATGTTAAACAAAGCAAAGATATCTGCCACAGCAACAACAACAACAACAATCATTTGGTCTCAGACTGTAATCTGCTGCTTTCTTGGAGACTTCTTGTTCACTATGTTACACTCCATCGCTGACCCCTTCACCTCTGTAGGAGAATTATTCTTCAAATGCTTGTTGGAAAAAAAAACAAAAAAACAAAAAAAAAACAACTTCTAACTGCAATTTATACAAACATGAGGGATTTCATCAGAATCTCAGCAAGAGAGGGGAAAAAGTATTACAAAAAATGTTTAACTACTCCTTTAAAGGACATACTATTTTAAATTGGCACCTTTTCAATGAACTGCTCTAATATTATGGTGATACACGAACTCCCACTCATCAAGACAAATGATCAAAATATATCAAATAAGTTTAATTAGTCAAATAAATTTCATTTGTCAAGGCACAGACTTGAGTGATTATCTTTAAGATGTTGTGGCTTCACTTGTCAACAGTACACAGTAGGTCTGCAGTTTGATAAATTTTCACATTTTCTATAAGTTGGTCAATTAAATTACATTCTGTCTCTGTCTAAAGTGCTTAGTCCCATTTTACTTCTCTTTCCTCTGATGTTACTATCCCCATATTGAATAATTCAAGACAGTCATCTAGAATGTTTCCTAAATACTGTATATGTATGCACCGGATCATCTGCTTGTTTATTCACGCATATATTAACAGGGAGCAGCATGGGATGGTTCTCAGAAACAGCCTTCCATGCATGAGCTGCACTGTGTCTGGCAGAGCTATTGAAAATAATATGTCAGTATTATTAACAGGAATCATTTCTAAACAAATTGACCCTGTGCTGCTCTGAGGACACTTATAGACATATGCATTCCCTAGCCCCTTACCCTGACCTTAACCATCACAACTTAAATGCCTAGCCCTAGCCCTTACTTGAACTCAATTCTAACCCTAACGCTATAACCAAGTCTTCACCTTCAAAAGGTCCTTTTAAGGGGTGACAGAACATGAGGACCAGCCAAAAATGTCCTCATATATAAGGTTTTTCTAGTCTTGATGCTTTACACTTAGTGAGGACACATCATTAACATACTACATTCCTGAGCCCCTTACTAATCCTTCAAAAAAGCCCCTTACAGTTGTGGGGCCCAGACTAAATGTTCCCACTTAGTGGGGACCAAAGTCTGCAAAATGTCACTGGCTATCAGTGTTTGTACAGAATATTAACATTAACGTACTGGTATCAAACTTTCTGTTCAACAAACATCTAGAGAAGTGACTTGCTTTGGCCTCAACTAAACTGTGTATACGAGTCCATGTCCACTGAAGGACTTCTTTCTTGTCCTCCTTAGGCACTGCTACACACACATAGATTAAAACTATACAATTTAGCGTGGACCAAAGTCCATGAATAACGCTGTTTGTCGGTGTGTCTCTGGTATAAACCCACTTATTTAATAAAAGCTAGTAGTGAAATGATATTTTCACTACTTTGGTCGCAGTTTAAGAACACACAGTCCTGCTCTCTGTCTCCTCTTTTCTCCATCAGTGGTACTGCAGCCTCACAACACTGCTCTTCTTCCCCTTCTTCTCCTCTACTTCATTTCTGTCTTTTTGCATCGAGGTAAGACATATGTAATTCTGGGACGACATCTCAGCTGGCAAGCAAACCAGAGGCAGTAGTGTAGGAGCAGGTGCTGTTACTCACGAGCAACGAACAGTAAACAGCTGATAAAGCTCGCTGAGAGTTTTTATATTCTTATAGTGTTTGAGGAGGAGGTACGCTTACTATGGCTCCAGTGCATTATTGAGAAAAATCCTGAGCAGAATACTAGAGATCAACTGAAAGAGTCTTTTTTTTCCAGCTACAATTTTCATACATACATGTTTAAAGAGGAGAATCTCTATATTTGCTTTATACACGGTCTTAAATCACACCCTCACATCTATTCTGCCTGCATCTGTTTATGTGTATAAGCAAAGAACTGACATTAACTGTTTGAAGACAGGTTTATTAATGGAATATTAATGGAATAAAAGGTGGCACACACAGAAGTAGGTGTGCTATTTAAATGCAAATCATCTAATTCAATTAATCAATTAATATTTTGTGATGAAAACACTGACTCCTATTTCAAGTGTGATGTGCCTGGATGATAATTATTGGCTTCACAGCTACAGCTCTGTCCCAGTATAATATTATACTATTCATAAGGATTTGTATGTTTCAAAACCACAGATTAGTGTGAGCTCATGTTTCTGAACCAAAATTGATCTACATGTCTAAAGACATTTCGGAGGGATTGTGTATTAAATGCTTGTGGTACTTTTGGCTGAAATAAGGAAACAAGGAGGATGATAACCATCACTGCCAAAATACTATTCAGACGGGATTAGTTTTACACATAGAGGTGGGTTAAAGTAAATATTACCAGAAATTCTCTGTGATTTTAGTCCTGCCTGACTCTTCCATGCCAGTTATCAATACTGGACAATGTCAGTTAGGATTAAGGCGAGTTTTACATTGGGTATAAAGGGCTGGAAAATTAGCCCAGGTAATACTAATCCTGTGTGAGTAGACCAGCAATATATATTCAAGTGCATAAATATTCAGTCATATCCTGTTTACAAGTAGCTTTGGAGCTGCTTGAAGAAACATTCAGTTTTGCACTTTGTGGTTGGACAAATCTGTGGCAAACCTCGGGTGTTTTTGGCACGTTATAAACACATTCCAAACCAAAAGGAGGAAAGCAATTGTCAGAGGCACGGGGACTTCTAATTACTTTAGGTAAGTGCCTATAGTTTCGTAAGCACCTTTTCCCAAATGGTGTGGTTATGCACCATGGTCTCAAACTGCCTCTGAAACTGACATTCCCCCCAATTTTCCCACCTGTGGTTTAGGCGTTTTAACGTTTTTTTTTTAACGGTAGTGTGTAAATCGATTTATCCCTACCACAGGTAGTAGTTTTACTGAGATTTCTTATCCTGGGCGAAATGGCCATTAATATTACAGATGTCTTGCTGTCCTGTGGTAAAATTACATTACTCCACTTATCCATGCAAAACTAATCCTATTCAAATAGGGCTTAAGGCAGGAACATGGCTTCAGAGTCACATTGTTACTGCAATGCACAAGTGTCCAGCAGTTTGAAAATCACCTGATGTTGAAACCAAAACCCAGGCTTGGTGATGAGGGACACTAAAGCCCTATTTGCATAGGATTACCTTGCAATTGTTACCTGGGAATCTCTAGGAATATGTAATAATTTCTTCTTAATCTTAATCCCACACGAATTGTCCATGTCTGTAAAAAATTCCACTGCAAATTATTTACCATATATTATCAGACACTGAGGTCCCTGTAATGATATTAGTCCTGTATGAATTGACATGTCTGTAATATGAAGGGGTTTTTTCCACCTAGGTTCTTGCTTCCTTTGTGCCTTTTCTCTGCCACTTTCCCAGTCAAAAAGAAGAATGGAGTCTGCCTTGGTAGGTTTTGACACATTTTGGGCACAGCATTAACTTGGTACTCATATACCAGCATAGAGAACAAGCTGAAGGTAATCAAAAGACCACAACCAACGATATTTATGAGAGTGATGGATGATATGCATTGGAGCATGTAAGGAACATTTTTCTATCTCTAAATCCATCCATCCATTTTACCATAGTAAACCATAGTAGTGTGCTTTTATTTGCAGTGATGCAAAAACTGCAGCAAAGATGTTGTGATTCTCCGTGCGGTTGTTGGTCAGTAGTTGGCAAATTATTATTATCACCAGATGTTACAAAAAAGCTTGACATCATATCTGGGGGTAAATTGGGTTTAAGGCTCTGAATTGGTTTTATGTCGGCTTTAATTTTTCTTTCACCTCTTCTTCACAGAGCACAACTGATTTTATTGCTGCATAAACATTGATACACCTCAGAGCTTTTCAGAGTTTTTCATAGCTCAACCATCTCTAATGACAAAGTTCATTTTAATTCTTTACATTTATTATTATTTGGCCAGTACAGACACTGTTGCATTGTATTTTTCTAATGTGATATTTATTCAAACTATGTTGATCTAAGTGTTATTTTAACATTACCTGAGTTAAATTTAACACAGATCTTGTTCTAATTAGAAATGGTGTTGATTTGACACTTTTAGTGTTACTTTCGCACTGCAAAATTTACTGTGTAGAAGAAGAGCAGTGACTGATCACATCATCATTTGAGGTGTAATGTTCTCACGTGTTAAATTTCACAACCGCTTTGGGTGATTAGCGTTCAGTCACAATGGAAAATGCCAGTTCTGCTTCAGTGACAGGATGCACTAGAAATTGCGCATATTATTCACACAACACATCATGGACCATAAGATTAAGCTGAATACTGAAAAACACTGAAAAAATAGTTTGTACCTTACATCAGCAATACGCAAACTCATTTGCGATGGTTGAAATGTAACCATCGCAATATTTTTAAAAGTTAAAAATATTGAACCAGTGCCCCCTGGTTTTGACTATGTGCTTGCTCTAATCTAATTACGCCACGCACTTGGAGAATATATTGACCAAGCTATTCCCGTTTTCCTCCTGTTTTACATGCTAAATTGTTGATGGAGTAAATAATTATGTTCTTGTTCCATTTGAGGCAATCAAGATGAAAATTCAGGCCTCACCGCTGAATCAATTCACTAAATGTGACACCATAATCAAAATAATAATTATGCTAAGCTGCTTACAACCACTGTGTAACTGATGCATTATTACTGTATGATAGAATCTAAAGCAGCTGCCAGAGGCAAATGACAATTAGGTCCATCAAAAATCACAGTACGTACACTCCTGCTGGGGACAAGTGTAATATTCTGCTGGGCATGTAATTAGTTTAAGCAAATTTTTCTCACGATCAAAGCCAGAAACAGTCTTTCTGTGTGAGATGTTACAGCGTCTCATTTTGCCTTCAAGTCACAGCAGGATGTTCTTGCCTTGACTGTTGGAAGAAATGTGGCGATATTATTAAATAGGAGCAATCCACACAACTGTCAACCCACTGGGGTTTCACCCATCAAGTACAATTTTCCCTTGATTATACTTCTGACCTAAAGATGCATTTGATGTGGATCCCACAGGGACTGATGCAGAATTTCAAATTTAATTTAAAAACTACAACAGTGGCCTAAGGATTTTCCCAAACAGTATTTTATTCTACAGCAAACTATTTCACTAAAAAGCACTGGTGAGCAATATATTAACAAACTCTTTGTAAGCTTCATTAAATATCTACAAAGATAAGATGGCACTAAGAGGAACTTCATATGAAAGAAAGAAAGAAAGAAAGAAAGAAAGAAAGAAAGAAAGAAAGAAAGAAATCTACTCTGTCTGCTGTGCCACACTTCCACTTCACACAGTTTAATGAGAAAAGTGACTCAGTGGTTGCCGCGGTGGAAGTGAAACATCAGGAGCATTTAAATGGAGTAAAGATTAAAACCATGGAACTTTAGATGAGCAAAGGTTTTGCATTTCAAAAGGAAAACCTGAAGCGAACACATTTCAAGTGTGGTACTCTGTCCATATTCAGTCAAGCTGGTAGTTCATTTGTATTATTGTTTGAGGAACAGCTGCTCTGAACAACTGGTTGTGAGGCCAACTATTCATGGGTTTAATTTTTTTTACATAATCTCAGTTATACATTTTCTGCATGTTTGCAAATCTCAAGTTTCAGTTTGTTCATCTCAGCTTTACATCTTTTGTTTACACACAAATGATTTTAAAACTATATATACTATGGACAAAGTCCCACTTTTGCAGGTATAACAGCTTCCACACTTCTTGGAAGACTTTCCTCAAGATTTTCAAGTGTTTCTCAGGAATTCATTCTGTAGAGATTTTACGAGGTCAGGCACTGATGTTGGACGAGAAGTCTCTGTTCTATGTCTGTGAAGATTCTCAGTCATCCAGGTCATGGTATCCAAAAGTGTAGCAACAAAAAAAAAAAAAAAGGCAACTTCAGAACTGAAGAAGCCTCTTGGATGAGAGGCGAAACGTCTTCAAGAAATTCAACTAAGTCCAGTTGCCTTTCTTTTTTGTTGCTACACTTTTGGAGTCTCTGTTCTAGTTTATCCCAAAGGTGCTCGGTGGGGTTGAGGTCAGGACTCTGTGCGGGCAAGTCAAGTTCCTTCACACCAAATTCTTCAAACCATGTCTTTATAGTCTTCGCTTTGCGCACAGTCACAAAGTAAAGACTTCTTCAAAATGCTCGCTTCTTCAACATGTTGCCACAAAGTTGGAAGCATAGCATTGTCCAAAATGTCCTGGTATGCTGAAGCCTTAACACTGACCTTTATTGGAGATAAGGGGTCTTGCTTAAAGTCTGATTGAAACAGAATGTGGTCTAATACTTTTTTCCATAAAGTGTAGCTTAATGCAGTGGTGCTCAAACTTTTGATAGCAAGTACCACCTGAGATAATATTGAGCTCTTGAAGTAACAACATTATAGCCAACATTAAAATACAGAAAGATCATTTGCTCTCTCATCATCCTCCTCTTCCTCACAATACTTCAGATATAACCAAATCAAACGAAGATGGAGTGAGAGATAAGGTGACTCTAACTATTATTTTTATTATTTTTTGTTATTTTGAGTTTGAGTTTGAGAACCAGGGCGGTGATTGTTATATCCGTTTATCTGCTTATTGTCATTTTTAATGTGGGAACTAGTACATTTCCTACTGGTGGGAAACATACTGTACGTTATAAACTAAATGCTGTTTTTCCTGTTTATTTCAAGTTTATTGTTTCTAGTGGGCTGTTGTTTTTATGCTGAGAGCAGCAGACTTCTTGCTGGAATTGTCTTCTCTTCAATCTTAATCAAATAATACAGGGGAGTGAGATGTATTTTTATTTCATAAACCGCATGCCTCCTCATTCATGTCAGTGTGTGTGGTTTTCTTTCTCCAAACTAGTTGGGGGAAAAGGACAGACAGAACTCTTGAACATCATCCAAAATCTAATTAATAGACTTCTATCTGAGTAATGCTGAGCAGAGCCGAGAATGACAGTACTGTGCAAAAGTCTCAGGACACCACCAGCTTTGTTGTTTTTAATTCTGCAGTCACTGGCGTGCGGATTGGAAGTGTGTCTTATATGAGCACACTGTCGATGAGTTTAACTCACACAAAAAACCTGGTGTAATAGATCGTTCTTTACAGAAAATATTTGTCACCATGAAATAATATCACAAGAGCCAGTGTTGTTTGTCTATTTTAAGTCTAATGGTCAGTCACACTAAATACTTGAGAAAATGTTGTTACACATTTTCTGTATTTTCTTTACATGTTCTAACAATGTGATTGAGAAATAATTATACTGTATGGTCATTATAGCATTGTTAAAACCACAACTCTAATGGTGGCCTATAGGACTTTTGCACAGTGTTGTACATCTCAGCCAACTCAGCTCTAACTGTGACATTACAGCGCCTCAGTTATAATGTGTCAGTCTTTTCGAGTAGATGATCAGCTCTTACAGTTCCTGGGGAGTATTTTACAAACCCAACCAGATTTCATGCTGTGGAGCAACAAAGGAAGTCAGAGACAAACACAGATCTTCAACATTTCACTTGTATCAGCATCAAAGTTCTCTGTAGTGAAACCACACAGACACCACAAGGTTGGACAAACTCCTCGCTGTTGTGACTTAAACGTAGGATTAAATGAACTCCAAAGCGCAAACAAAGAGAAATCTTGCATAAACAGTCCTCTACACGTCATGAGGCTGAGAGTGCAAAAATAAAAGAGGTTCCGACCTTTATTTGTGCTGCAGACTGTGATGTGTCGCCTTCTCCTCCACTGCCTCTGCCTCCGAGCTCCAGTGATCTCACCCACAGGCAGGCTGAGGGTCTCTTTCTGCTCCTGCTGCTGTCAACGCCTCATCTGTGTCGCTGCCATTCATACATGATCGCCGTGTCGCTGCATGAATGAATGGGGCTTACTGCACAGGTGTTCATGTTGGGAATGCACGCCAGAGCTCAAACTGTGTGCTCCGGCGCTCACAGACTGAGATGTAGGAGAAGAGGAGAGAGTCTCACTGGCACTACTCCCTCCCTCCCTCCCTCCCTCTTTTCTACTCTCCTCCCCTTGCTCCTCCATTCACTGTCACACTTTATCTTATTCCACTTTACCTTTTTTTTTTTCTTGGCTGTCAAGCTGTAACCCTCCTCGTTTTGCACCAAATGCATCCTCTTAATTTCCTTGTGCTTATTGTTTTAATTAATGATTCCAGCAGGAGTGTGTGTGTGTGAGAGAGAGCGAGAGGGATACAGACAGAGCTTGAAGCAAGACACACTGTGAGTGTATTTATATGGGACTGACAGAGTCTCTGCTTTGAGGACAGGACCAACCCCCATCCTCTGTGAAACAAGCAGTGACTGACACTGGAGAGCGACTGACAGTCTGCAAGCTACAAAAGGATGAGGAGGGAAAATTTTAGTATGTGTGTGTGTGTGTGTGTGTGTGTCTTTGTTAGATGTTGTACATTTTGGGTCTCAAATGGAAATCCACCGATTTAAACAAGCACGTTACCATCCAAACAGAGTGACACTGAGTGATCACCCTGTAAAAACCATTAAGTGCCATTTCTCCTCTCTCTCTCTCTCTCTTTTTTTTATTAATGTGACATTTCGAAGCCCCTAAGCTTCGAAAGAATAATTGTTAGTGGCTAAATGTCATGTGACACCTCAGTGATTAGAAAGGAGGGGAAAGAAATGGGAAGAAGAAAATCCGACAACTCACCACAACAGTTATGAAGCCAGGCTGGTGTGCACAGAAGGAGACTGTATAATGCTGTACGCGCTGATTAATGGGAGAAAAACAGTGTTGTTTCAAGTGAGCCATGCAACTCAGCCACAAAGTCATGGAGTGAAATGACCATCCTGAAGTCATCAGTCATATAGTACACTGAAATCGTTCCGCACCATTTTCTGGGACACTGATACTCTAAACCACTGGTTTCATACCCTTGTGTGTTTCATACCCTTCTCTTTAAAAGCCCAGGTCGTAAATGCATTATCTTAATGCATTATCACAGCAAACTATAGAGGAGCAATATCTTACTTCATTTATCGTGAAATGGTGTGTTTTGCTGTAATGTGGTGGATAGTATGTCAGACATTAAAGGTGAGCGTCACACATGTTCTGCTAGTCTTGTGCTCATATACAGTAAAGTAAGAGTTTTTATGTGTATTTTTTTGTTGTTGTTGTTTTGACTTATTATTATTTACATTTTTTTTGCTGCAGTCCTCCCTCAAACCAGTGCAGCTAAATGCATCATCCCTGTCGCTGTCCTTAAGATAAGACCTGCGCATGCTGCAGCTGTGACCTTTCAAGGTTTGAATTGTGAATTCCATGCTCTGTCCCCAAGCACAGTGATTTGTGAGTAGAAAACTGGATGGGAGTTTTTTTGTGTGCGTGTGTACCTGGTATTCCTTATGCTGTACGGGCCATAATCTGTTAGGGTTAGGGTCACACTATGGGGACTTGTCTTCCTTGAAGTGACAAAAACCACGTCCCCATAACAGAAAATATTACATTTTAAGGCAAAGACAAAACAAGACAAGTTAGGCTTTGGTTAAGGTTAGGGTCAAGGTCAGGATTAGGGTTAGGACTGTAGTAATTATGGTTAAGATTAGATTAAGTTTCCAGGAAATGAATGTGAGTCAATGCAATGTCCTCTGAAGTCATGGAAATCAGTGTGTGTGTGTTGCATATTTTATTAAAGGAAAAAAGTGGTACTGTAGGCGTAGTTCCCTGATGTGCTTGGGAAAAGGAAGGTTTGAGTGAAAGAGTCCTCCATTTGTTACAATCTGCAGTCTCACCATATGACTCCTAACACACTGGACCTTTAAAATGTATTGTTATCTGGCTGAAACAGCAGCAAATCAAATATATTTTTGTTATCAGTACTTTTATTAAGAACAACAAAATAAAACCATGGATAGGGCTTGTAAGAGCTGGTAATGTAACAATTACAGCACGTAATGTTACAAAAAAATTAATTAAAACTCATAATGTAATAACTGGTCGATAAAGTAACAAAATGCTGAGCACATACGTAATGCAACCACTTTTTACACAAAAAATAGCTATTTTGTGTTTGTGTATGAACATTTTGAGGTTTTATTTCAAGTAAAAACTATTGAAAGAATTAAAATACAATTATTTTTTCTTTCATTAAACTGTAATAAAATTATTACATAATTAGGAAAAAAAATGCTTTCCTTGCTTCAAAATGTAATAAGTTATTACATTATCCACTCCGCATTTTGTTACATTAACGACCAGTTATTACATTATGAGTTTTAATGATTTTTTTTGTAACATTATGTGCCGTAATTGTTATATTACCAGCTCTTACAAGCCCTATCATGGTTTTATTTTGTTGTTCCTAATAAAAGTATTAAGAACAAAAAGAATAACAATACATTTATTATAGATATAATAATATTTAAACAAAAATGAAATAAGATCTTGGCTAAATATTTTCTTCTTTTCCCTTTGACTGAGATGTTTGGATGCTTTCCTCTTTTTCGGCTGCTCTACATTTCTTGAGTTTGCTTTGCAAAAGAAACAAAGTAGGTCAATGTGCCTGGGGACCATGTAAGCCTTTTGACAGACTCCCAGATCTTCAACTCGACGGTCTCCAGAGGGGTGAAGGCAATATTTAGGGCAGAGCCTGCACAGCAGTGTGCAGCGTGTGCTGCTCATATAGAGTATTAAGAGTACTGCAAATATGAGATGGAAACATGTGCAAACGTGAGTTTGAATAGGGTGTTTCCTGTATGATTTGGCCTACAGGTTGATTGTACACTATAGATTTTTAATAGGCAGTGTCTTAAAGAAAAAAAGCATAATTTACTTTGTCACCAGGTTTGTTTTCTGACAAGACTGTAGCACTGATGGCTGACACAGGAGGAAATAAAAAAGGCTCAGCCAAGCTGAATGGTCCGGTGTTTTGTCTCCGACTGTCTCGGTGGGCCTCCTACAATGTGTGTTAGTTCTCGCTTCACAAAAGCTTCCCCGAACCAGCAAACAAAATCACTTCCTCGTGTCAATTAGTATTCTGTGGTTGATTCTCCAGTCTTTGTGTTGAGAAATGAACAGTGGAATAACAAACAGACTCCAACAGAAGTATAGGTAGGTGCTTCGCTCACTGCGAAGTGACTTTCACACCGACTTCATTCACAAACAATGACTTTCCTTGTTTTGGCTCCGCATTTTACAAACATATATTATGAGGAAACCTGTCTTCTAGAAATGATATATAACTAAAGTGAACCAGTGTGCCGTTGGTTTTGTGGGATAAATAAACTTCAAAATTGCCAAACCAAGCAACATTTTGGTGTCATTAAGGCAAAATACTATATCATAATATTATATATAATATATGTATATATATTAATTCTGTTATCTCGAGATCACTGGATAATTCTCTCGTTATAACAGGATAACAAGGCTTGTTTTCACACAAGTTATTTTTAAATGAGGAGCATGCAGGCTCTGACACCTGCCACTTTGCTGAAATGTCACAAAATGGAGACTCTAGCGATCAGTGCATCAGACTGTACTTCAGTCAAGTTCTAATACTGTGTCTTATTGCATAATTATGAGATACATTTTCGTTGTTCTGAGATAACTCATAAATTTAACTCCTTATCTAGACAAAAAGAGTTTGGTCATCCCAAACAACACATCATTATATTTATGTCATCATCACAAGAAAATGAGCCTTTAAATCTCTCTCTCTCTCACTCATTTTCTACCGCTTTATCAATTAGGGGTCGTGGGGGGCGCTGGTGCCTAACTCCAGCTAACATAGGGCGAGAGGCAGGGTACACCCTGGACAGGTCGCCAGTCCATCACAGGGCCACATAGAGACAGACAACCATTCACTCTCACATTCATACCTACGGGCAATTTAGAGTGTCCAATTAACCTAGTCCCCAAATCTGCATGTTTTTGGACTGTGGGAGGGAGCCGGAGTACCCCCCCTTGTTCCAACTGGGTTGTGACAAATTAATTTTAACAAATTTAAAATTTTAACAAAGAAATTAATTAAACTTGTTATCCAAAGTACCAGCCCGGTATCATGTGATAACAGAATGAAAAACATAATATAGACCATGGCGTGTTTTCTAACTGCTCTAACTATCTTGAGCTACGGCTCACCAACATGACATCATACGGTAAACGCATTTACCTATGTGACTTTGTATTTACCACCTGTCTGCAGGTTGACTTTGTAGGTGGTGATATTTACCTGAGGATATGCAGAGTTAGCGCAAAAGACAAGTCATATGGATGTTTCTTTGCGTCATTGTCTATAGGTCTCACCAGCTCACCAGCTACAAGGCAAGTCAAGACAGCACATTTCATTCACAAGGGCAGTTCAATGTACTTCACATAAAAACATTAAACATTCAAATTTACAGTTTGAACAAAACCTGATTATGACTTACAGTAAAAAGAGAAAGCTACGATGGAGCATAAAATATGATAGTGCAGCATAGAACAATAACTTGCCCTAAAAAGATGAAAAGTGCTTTAAAAGTATATCATGAGCATATGAGAAAAGAAATGTTTTTAACCTGGATTTAAAAATATTCACACTTGTTGCTGATTTGAGCTCCACTCGTGAGCAGCGTAACAAATAAATGCTGCTTCACCATATTTGGTGTGAACCTTTGGCTCGATGATCTGACACGAGTCAGTAGACCTTAGACGCTACTTTTAAAGTAAACGCCTGATGTCTTTACCACTTATACCTTAACTTTTGTTGCAACGTGTAGAGAGGATACTTTTGTATCAGCAGTCACAAACACTCACACACTTGTGCAGGGTTTAAAGGTTGACTCTTTAAGCCGTTCTGGAGTAAGAATTCATTTTATTTTGGTCTCTTGTTATACAAGAGCAGAAACTAAAGATTGATATGTGATTAAAAAAGCAACTAAATTAACACTAGAATGATTATAATTATGTCTCTCAATCATTCAGATGTTCCTGTAGTTTCTTATTTGGAGCAGAAACTCAGCCCAAGGTTATTTATCTTGTAGTTTGAATTATTAATCAACCAAAGGTCCTCACATCATTATTCAAACAGAGGAAGACAACTGTCTTGTCCAGGGTGATGTGTCAAGTTTTAGCGATCTGAGAGAATCTTATGACAGCCCTCAGTTGGGACAATAAAGAACACCGTATTATATTTTGCATTATGCTTTATCTGTGAACTGCCATGTAATGCTAATTTTGACGAGTGTATTTATTTTTTTCTTGACTTTTCTGCTGGTACAACAGCAAAATTATGGCAATTTATATACATTTTGTCATTTATTGTTCCAGTAAAGTCAAAAATGAAGTATGAGGAGACGCAGTGAAAATGATGATTGAATAGTATCAGTAATTAGCTTCCTATAATCAAAGTGTTTTTACCTTATATATATATATATATATATATATATATGTATAAGTTACAGCTATATCAGGATATCAGGATTCTGGGGAGAAAATGATTTTTTAAATTGTCTAAAAAAAAATACATCATGATATATCATGATAAAACATTTTTCCTCATTCCTAATGTTCCCATTTTTTTTTAATCTGCCTGAAGAGGGACCACTGCACTAAAGTATAATAATGAACCTGGCAAAGATTTATTGGTGGTTTAATCCTGTTGATGTACAAGATTAATATATTAATCTTGTATTTGACATCCTGTACATTCATCACATTCACTGTTAACAGCCGCCTCAGTTCTGTCTTCTCTGTTCTTCTCTCTGTTTTATTAGTAACACTGCTGTTATTTATGTGTCATTTCACAGGAAGTTGACGTAATGGAGGAAGTGTCGAAAAAGAGATGCTTCAATTTAAATAAAGAAAGATCGAGTTAATGTCTGCATTTGTTTCCCTGCATTTCCACGCATTCTTTGTTTGGTCCAGTTTCGTTTTGTTATTCAAAATGTCAGCTATTTCTATATGGATCTTAATATTTCATTCTCAAATTTCCCCCTCAACAACATCACGCATCATAAATGTCATCCTGCATGCTGAGGCTGTTTCCATACATACAGTAGAGGCACGGTTTTCATTCTGTCAAATACTCTTTTACATTTTATGAATACAACTAATATGAATTATAGACTAAAATATCTTTAATAAACATGAAGTTGTTTACAATTTTTTCATAGTAAAGAAAATGGTTGAGCGGTGTTGTCACTGCTTTGCATGAAAGTCATTTATACTTGTTGTTGGTCACACGTTAATGAAGCCACCAAATCACCTGTGCTATAGTTGTTTGCTGATTTGCAGTAAAGTCAACAGAAAGTCCTGGAATACGTTTTTGTTTGTTTTACAAAGCTGCTGCTGTCAATGCAGGGTAACTATACAATTCATTTTATTATTCTTAGCTGAATGAAACTTAATGATCCATGCAGCAAACTCTATGCACTGGATCTACACCAGTACAAATCTAACAGCTTCGTTCTGGCAATCAGCTGCAAATAAACTTCCAAACCTGCAGAGCTAAGTTTGTGTAAAAATGGTCAACAGCAGATGTTTTGCGCCAAGTTAACCAAACTAAGTCTGAATTAATTGTTTTAAAATCTTTAAAGAGAATAGAACTTAGCAAAGCATAACACATAATGCAGCCGATCACATATACTGTGGCAAATAAAAGCTAAGCCCAAGCATTTCACAGCTAACTGTGCTCCACACCAAATGACTTTGATCGAATGTAAAGATTAAGTTCCTTAAACATTTGTCTCTTTGTCCTCACAATTCAATATCACTGCCAAAGGCCTCATGTTTGATTTGCGATGATTGTTAAATTAACAACACTATGCCAACAGGTCAGTGCTTATGTTAAGTTGTTGGATGTCAGTCAGACAGTATATCCTTATTTTTTTTCCTCAAGTTTACTGTAGTAGATACTTTTACTATCTTATCTAAATATGTCCTGGTTGTTTTTTATCCCATTGTGTTGTTACTGGCACTGTGTGTAATGCAGCTGCTACACTGCAATGTCCCAGCTTGGGATTAATAAAGTCTATCTATCTATCTATCTATCTATCTATCTATCTATCTATCTATCTATCTATCTATCTATCTATCTATCTATCTATCTATCTATCTATCTAACCAAAAATACCAAATACCATTTTGGATACCATGACCTGGATGACTGAGAATCTTCACAGACTTGTTTACTGTAGTAAAGTAACATTTGAGACCACTCACTCACTCACTCACTCACTCACTCACTCACTCACTCACTCACTCACTCACTCACTCACTCACTCATCTTCTACACTTTATCCTCCACTGAAGGTCACAGGGGGTGACTGGTGCCTAACCCCAGCTACCATGGGGCAAAACGCGGGGTACACCCTGGGCGGGTCACCAGTGCATCGCAGGGCCACATAGAGACAGACAACCATTCACTCTCACACTCACACCTGCAGGCAATTTAGAGTGTCCAATTTGCCTAGTCCCCAAATTGGCACGTTTTTGTACTGTGTGAGGGGAACCAGGGAACCCGGACAAAACCCACACACACGGGGAGAACATGCAAACTCCATGCAGAAAAGCCCTAGTTTCCAACTGAACCTGGTAAATGCAAAGGCAGCCGCACTCATTTGAGACCAGTGGCTAACAAATATCTGCATTAAATACAAGTAAAAATACACCTTAGTCTGATTTTGATTTGTCTGTGTCAGCTAATCAGAAAAGAGGCTTATGAGACAGAAAAAAACAGCCTGCTCTTGTTGCACAGCAGCCATTTTGACAGCTCACAGTTGGACGGCTTAGTTCCATTTAGTTTCCTGAGCTGAACTGAACAGAGCCATCATTAATGCAATCATTAACACTTGCTTTTGGTTATCAAATCATTCACTAAAAACTGAAATAAAACATGATGCCTTTAAATAAATAGTCAGTGGAAACAAATCTTTTTTTGTACTTATGATTCATACTTGTAAAAGCCAAGACAGTAAGACAATAGGAGAATTGTGTTTTACAGTATATACTGTATGAGGACATTCCAAAAAAAAAAAAAAAAAAATGTTGTGTTTTATTGGATTATGTTTCTCTGCATGCTAATGGAAAAAAATATATATCTGAACTATTATTTTCCAGTCATTTTGGAGAATGGTAAATAGACTGTGTTTGTAAAGCACTTCAGTCTCAGCTGCCACTTCGTCAACAGAGTGCTTTATAGTTGCATTTCACCCATTCACTAAGTCCTACCATATGTTGCAGTCATCATGCAGACTGAAGCAACCAGGAAGTGACCAAACTATGGTCTCTTCAGATCAAATATAACAAAAGACAGGGTGGAGGGTGGTGCAGGCAGTAAAATATTCTGATTGAAATTTTTGGAGTTTGAGCTTTTTAAAAATAACTGCCTTGACTTGCATCAGTTCCCCAACATTTGTCCTCATCCTCTGTTTATAAGTCCTGCCGAAATCATGTCCTATCATTTCTTCTCCACATTGATGTATAACACTGAATAATGGAGCCCGTTGTGACAGGCTCAAACAGAAATATTTCTGTTTCCCGCAACTGTGTACGGATCCTTGCATTATCATGCTGTAACATGAGCTGATGGCAGCAGGACAATGGGTCTGATTATCTCATCACAATATATCTGCTCGTCCAAACCGACACCAATTAAATTAACCTTTTTTTTTTCCATCGTCCATTGCTTACACCTCAACCCCACCATAACATGTACATTAATGTTGGCATTTTTTGTGACCAGTCCAAGGCACACCTGTGCAATAATCATGCTCTTTATCCACCATCTTGGTCTGACTCACCTGCCAGGTGGATGGATTGTTGTAGAAGAGTATAAGTGAAGTGCTCACTTGTACAATTTTGTGAAACACATCAGAGAGAAATAAGCCTGTTATTTAGTGTTGCATTCGTGCTTATGTGGAGTGGATCCTTCAGATCAAATACAGCTTGAAGCTGATTTCACTATTGTCTCTGCTAGTGAACACATTATGTAGTAAAACCATTGCAAAGCAAAACCTGTAAAACCATAATGAATACATATATGCAAACATGGTTGGTCTGATTTCTTTTTTACTCTTTATAGAGTTGGCATAAAAAAACAAACATATAATTTCAGTGAGACAGTGTTCTGTCCTGTTCTGCCCAAGAAGAAGAGCTCCCACTTTAAACCAGACCTTCAGCTTTTATTTCCACATCCTCCTACAACATAAGAACACAAACAACCCTGCGTTTAATAATTAGTGCCGGAGCAAGAGGACCTGGATCTCTGGAGGCGACTAGAGAAATAATGGCAGCAATAAACGGAGTGTTACTCCTTACCGAGACATCCTGTGAACCCACACAGTCATTCCAGCTCTTCGTGTGCCTGTGTGGACTCTGCTGTCTGGTGTGATTCGACATACTGTACCTTCTCCTGCAAAACTGTGAACAGGGAGGAATGAGCTGCGACAGCTCTGCTTCCCATACAATCAACACTTCCTCTTGTGTTATTTTGATCCACCTCACTCTCAGGATCCAGTAGGTGCTGCTAATCACCCACAACCCACAATGAAATGCACCCAAAATAAAACCAAGCCTTCACATTATGACCACTTTAATCATTATAATCACCTTGAAAAGGCCATATTTCAATCGATTAATACCGTCCTGTCCCTTACTATGACCAACTGCAGGGCACAGCTGTAGGGCCATTCAATAAACAGGGAAAGGTAATAGTTTTGTTTTTTCTGGCCTTTGTAATTACATGTATCTATATGTTATTCAAACTGCATTGCATTAAAGGTAAAAAAAAAAAAAAAGATACAGCAGCAGCTTCACAAATGGATAATTCACAAATTATCCACAGATTTGCTCTTGTTACAGTTGGGATTTGGGTCACATTAGTTTGTCTTCGTAAAAAAAAGTGGGTCCCCATGTGGAAAGTTTGGAAAACACTGATTTAGAAGTGTGGTTTCTAATGCTGAGACGGCAGCGACTCCTCCACTCACTCCTCCCTTTCCCGTAGGACCTATACGGTGGACTTCACATAACAGACATGTGGTCATTCCAAGCTTCTGCTTCAAAACACTAAAGCATTTACACTGCAGGTGGCCTCGATGGCCAGTTCTGATTTTTGCCCATATTTGATTTCTTCATTTACACTAGCTAACACTTGAGGAAACAATCCACAGGGTGGAATTGGGTAATAGGCCGAAATGAAAGTGAAAGTGCTATTATTTTGAAATGTAGAAATCCTTACTCGGCTTAAAAGCAGGACATGAGTCAAATGAGAGTCATGTGATCACAGATGGTGTCCACTTGTTTTAACATAATTCGGGACCGTCATATTTTTAAGCACTATGCGTCTCATCTACACAGGAATATGTGATCCGTCCACTTAGATAGCAGACACAAATCAGATTCATATCAGAATTACTTCCACATCCAAATGAAGCTTGAAGCTGGTGTGACGATTGCTGAATCCAGATTCCTTTTGAGGAAAACTCTGGCTGGTTTGTCTGTTCAGGCCGCTGTTGATATCTGCTGATATCTGCTGATATGATGGCAGCCTCAGTGAAGCAAGGCTTATTCCAAGGCAACAGAAACCTAACAATGGGTGGTATTTTCAATTTATGACAATTAACGTTCCTAATGTTAAACAGACAATTGGATGTTGTTTCTTCTGTTCATGCTGGACAGAAACAAAAGTTTAAATGTAACGTTTTGTAATGCAAATTATCTCGCAATAATGCGGACAGTCTGCCTGAAATGATCAGATATAAGAAAAAATACACTGTGGTTCCCTCATTTCATCTAAAAGAAGCATACAATTCAAGAAAAGACAATAGAAGATGAGTAGAACAGTTCTACACATCTGACTAAGACTGAATTTTAATGTCCAGAGTGTAACGGGGGCAGACCATGACAGAACCTGTGGAAATTAGCTTATTGTTTGAAATAAGCATATAAGAAGCAGGTTATTTTAGACAAACGGCCCCTGCTATTCCAGCGTTTATTATCAAGTATTAACAGGCTTCCTGTTCTGCTGCTTCAAAAGCTCCCCATCGGTCTGAGTCCTCGTTTTAAAACAAATCGACTTTTCATCTCAGCTCTGACCCTCTTGACAATATGAGAAATATGGAGGGGAAAAAATGAATTGCTAATACAAACAAGCTCATACAGTATGTCTCAATATGGCTTTTCCCTATGACAGCAAAGGACCTCCTGACACCGACCAATCGAAAGTGGAATGAGTCAAACAGACGACGTATCTTATTTGATATTTTCCTCAGGAGATATCAGACTGAAACAAGAGAATTATCATATGAATGTTTTTAAATCATTAAAAACAAGAATTTTCTGCTTCTCAGTATGTACAGTACTTATTGGCTAGAAGTTTTATTTTTATAGTGATTGACAGATTGTGGTCTGATCAATCCTTTTTTTTTTTTTTTGGAAAACACAGATTTGTGAAAACTGCCTTCTGTGAACCAACATTACATATTTTCTTACCTCATAGCGTCAACACCCTCCTCTCAGAAACATGTGTGATGGGGTAAAAACACAACAGGAGGATAACGCCATAAAATCCATTTTAAAAAACAAAATGTTGCAGCGTTAAAACACACTGTGACGACACCTGTGAGTGTGAATTTGACCTCAAATACTTATGAGACACACTGATTTAAAAATGATAACATAAGAAACATTACATTCAAACATTAATTCCCCTACATCAGTGGTTTCCAAACTTTTTACACTAAGTAACAATATTATCACCAATGTTAAAATACAGTGGTGTAAGCAAAGTCAGCTACAGACTTTTCATAGGAGACAGACTTATTGCCAATATGATAATCTGCTCTCATCCTCCTCTATGCACTCTGGTCAAAATTCCTCAGCTCCACTTTGATCATATACCCAATTCTTATTTTTCTCCATAGTTTGAGAACCATGGCTCTACTTAATGTTGTAACATTAAAAAAATATACAGTTTATCTTTCTGGGATAGCAGCAATAAATTTTGCTCTAATTCATAGTAATAATTTAGCTGTAAATATTATGTGATATTTTCTTCTTCAGAACACATGATGTCATGTCCTGACCTGCTGTCATTCAGGTCAAACAAAGCTCATACATCAAGGTTTTCTGGGGCAATAGATTATTTGCAAGCCTCACATATTCTATGCCACCAGTCAGCCGGGCGCACATGACAAATTACAGTATAGCTCAGGGCTCTATGAAAACATGAAAACCCATCTTGCAACACAGGCAAGTCCTGACTGCAGCATCCATCACGTTTGGAGCTTTAGATGTTGCACAAAAATGGTTTTCTGCCAATCAAGAAGGTCATTCTGCATGTTAACCTGTTGGTACAACTGGCAGCGTTAAAGCCTCAGTCTGTAAAAGTTAAACACGTTTTATCTTCTTTGTTCAACTCCTGTCCTGTCCGGTTGGTTCGTACATCTACGTTATGTCAATCCACAGACATGAACGTCATTAAAAATTCTGAGCAGTTTGACATGTGACATTCAAACCTCTGATGTTCTGTTTTTGAAAAGAACCAATATGCAACATTCTGCATCACAACATATCAGCAAAAACAAATATTACAGCTACACTACAACTCAGGGGTAACAGGTAAAAATCTGTTTAATGAATGAAACAAAGGCAGAATCGAGCAACTATAGAACAATAACAAAGCAAAGCACAAGAACATAAATGAAAAAGCTACATAAATTAAAACCATGGGGGGAAGGAAACAGGATACGAGGAGAAAACCAGAATCATAATCAGAAAACCAGACAATAAAAGAGACAACGTGACAGAAGGGTGCGAATAGACGCAGGTGAAACTAATTAGGGCGACGCAGGTAATCAAAAAGACAGACAAAGAGCAGGGAGTGATGAAGTGAGTAGCAAAACAGGATGCGTCAAAATAAAACAGGAAATCCACAAAATAATCAACAGGGACAAAAACACAACCCCAGCAAATGAAAAAGGATAAATCTAAATAAATCCAAACACTAGAAATAAAGCGAGTGCTGTGAAAGTGTTGCATGGGCCTTTAAAGCAAAGTGAAAACACCTGGTTTGTGTGGTTAAAGGCGCCTGTTTTCAACATGAAAACCTAAAAAAAAGGAAATCATTGCGCAGCATTTCCATTATATTATTACATTATATTACAGAATGTGTACAGTATTTCATGAATCAACACAGCCGTCTGTGTTCGTGTGCCAACGTATCGTTAGTTCTCAACTTTTCACATCCAGGAATTAAAATGATAAATTGTGAGGACTAACTTTGCTGTGGCATCAATCGTATTCAGGTTTGGTAAATTAAAAAAAAAAATTTATATACAGCATGTATAAAGGTACGTTGATAAAAATAATTGATAGACGCAATTTCTTCAGATGACGTGAACAGCTGTTCCAACTCCCCCAACACATGAGAGAGAGAGCCCTTAATATTCATTAGAAATTATTTTGTGTGCTCAACTGAAACCTGACCTCTCCTTATAATGTATCTGTCACACAGAGAGAATAAGAGGAAGCAAAAGCGAGTTCTGTGAAACAGTCACATGGTTTGACCGTTCAAACAGGCAGAGGTCGAACAGAGACAAGAGAAAATAAAGACATGAAGAATACAAAGACTGCAACATAAACCGAAATTGAGTCTGCAAATTGGTGAAGCCAAAGGGGAGGAAAAACATCCACAGATAAGTAAACTAGACACAGATGAAAACAATCAGCAGGTAATCAGGGGAAACAGAGGTGCAGCAAGTACAAACACAACAGGATGGAAGAAACTGCCAAAGTAAAGCAGAAAGAAAATATACACATGGAGATACATTTTAAAATAATATAAAATACTCCAACACCAAAAATGAAAATATACATCTGAAACACAGAGCAACAGAACAACAACAGTAAATCCACTTAGGAGGCAGAATAACATGTTTGTCTTATCTGTGTCTGACGTAATCGTCCATGTCATACATGCAGCAACTTCATTCTGTGGATATGTTTGCAAAATACCACACCACTGGTACTGCAAGGAATAACAAACAAGCATAATTAAATTAATAATTGTGAATAAGTGATAAGATCCAATCTGCGTGTGTCCATTTTGATATAGTCGTGTTCCACATGGATTCTATATCTACAGGCCACGCCCCAGACAAACAAGTAGTGTAAACAAAATAAAAAAACAACAACAACATCATTGTTGCTGTTGTTGTTGGAGTCGTGCTGCCAGTGACAAAGAATGACGCTTTGAAATCCTGAGGGACCAAGACAATCAGAATCACATTCAAAACCACCTCCATATGTGGTTTGAAAAAATCCAGTTTGGGCTCCAGCCTAAACAAGGCCTTAGAATAATCAGGTTGTATGTGTTCAAATGTCTCATGAATACAGTAAACTAACCCCCCATTGAACACAGGGGTTCAAATGCAACAGCCGGACCAGCCACCAAGTGTGACGTCACTCTCCAATTTAAGAAATCCCGATGATTATTAGTAATATTTGTTTCCAGACATATTGTAGGGCAAAATGTTGCACATTGCACCTTTAAAATGGCATCATATTTGAATATTTGATTTTTTTTTTATCTGACCTACATTCCCATTGGCAAAAACCCATTCAAACCCAGGTAATTGAACAGGTAATTATATGAAAATAACTCCTCTCTCTGCACACATGATTCAATGCTTTATGCTTTGAATGTGAAACTGGGAACAAGCCCGTCATATACATTTCAGACTGATAAATGTTAAACTATAGAATTTGTCAGCCTAGATGAGAGAAGATAAAGAATTATTTTGACTTAATTTGAGTGTGTAATTAAGTGTCTTGACAGCTTTGACTGCTCCTTTCACTACCATCCACTTTTGGTCATTTCCTCAATTATCTATTCTGTTACATTTACCTGTATCCTGCATTAGCCTGATTTCCCTGCATAATTTAGCTCTGTCTGACTAATTTATGATGGAGCAGCTATCGAGTAATTAAAGTCTAATCATAATTGTGCAGTTTCCTGTTTATCCTTACAGTTTGCATAAAGATAAGTCGTTTACAGAGAGTCCAGCACATGCCTAATCAAAAGTAGCTGATTATAAGTGACAGGCCTGTTTAATGTATTTCACTCACCTCAGTGCATAAACACTTTTTTTTTTTCGCCACAAGTGCATGCGCTGATATGACCACTCACACCTGTGTAATCAGTGATACTGTTGGTTTGCAATTACATGTTCACAACCAGCAGAGTTGTTGTACCTCAGGAACCAAACACCTCAGTAAACAATCCGCTCAACCCATCAGTGTGCTCATACCATCCAATTATCCCAACGTTGCTCTGCAGATCCTCAAATTGCTTTTGAGAACTCTTGAGAAAAATTAACATTTTTATTAACTTTCTATATTGTGTTTTTGTTTTTTTGTTTTTTTTGCCTGATCTCCCACTGCTCTCTGCATGACAGCAGAGGTGACAGACGAACCTCACGCTGTGGTGGATGAGTGTGTCCAGCACAGCGGCCTTTGCTGTAGAAGAGAGGGGGTTCACTTTAAATATTTTAGAGATGTAGACAGTCATTTTGTGTGTGTGTGTGTGTGTGTGTTTTTCTGTACAATGAAACCTTTAATAAAACATATGCATGCAAACACCCACATGACACAGGCCTCCTCACACCCACCGCCAGCAATTGGCTGTACTGTTTTATCTTTTTTTGATTTGATTAACTACCACAAAACATGATCCAATTGAAGAAAATGATTTATGAAACTGCATTTACTTCCTCACTGCATTGTTTCTGAAGTGCATAAACCGAACTTCAGATAACCCTGCTAATCCCTAATCCTGACCTTAACCTAACCATTAAAATCTTGGCCCCAAACAGTTCGGTCAGTGTTTATGTCAGAAAAGGTCTCAAAGAGACAACAAATATAATTACACACACACACACACACACACACACACACACACACACACACACACACAAGAAAGATGGTTGGGTTCCCTGAGCGTTCCAAGATGTTTGGAGGATAAATAATAGATAACGATAGCTTTATGTCTGTCTTAGCATTAATAATATGCCAAGTAGTGACACGTGACATTTAGGATAATAAATGTTGTGTGATGTGGAATTGCAGTAAGCCTAAAGGTTCCCCTGTAATGACGAATATGTACATATCTATGGTAATAAGACCTCTATTGTAATCAGATCAGTTTGTTTTTTTCAAACTTTATTAAATGCCACTACAAAAAGAAAAGGCAGGGAAACTGTGTGGGGTCAGACACACACACACACACAAAGACAATCATAAAGTGCCTGTTGTCATTTTTTTCTTATTTTACTCATATTTCACTGACCTTGCCTCATCCATCTCTCCCCTCATCTTTGTCCCTTCCCTCAAACAGAGCTTTGATTTTCAGTGAAGAAATTAAAAATCAGTGTCAAGTGATTTTTTTTATTCCAATGTTTTCAGCCTCTTTTGGCTCAATCCTGGAATTCAAAATAAGAAAATATACAGTAGCCGTGTTGTAGACCTTTTTTGACTTTATTTTATATAAAGTATTTAAAACCTCTTCCACTGATGGAACTGAAATCATTTCAACTTTAGCTGAAAGTGTGTCAGGCTTTGAATCAATCTTGTGTTACTTATCAGCTGGGTAAATCCCCTCAAGTGAAGGCATCAGGCATCATGATGGACAGCCACTTTATAAATAACACCACTGCACAGTCGTTACTGGGTCTATGGCATCTGGGGAATTAAAGACAAAGAACTACAGGCAGTTTGCCAATAAAAGTGTCCATTGTGCTATAGTGGATTCTGCTGCCTGGACATAATTTTTTGGACATAATCAAATAACTGCATGTTACATCTTTTAATAGAAACACCTCATACCTCACTCATGTCTCACATGAGGGTTTTTGTTTTTTTTTTATCGTGAAACAATGTACTTCTACTGTAATCTACAAATACTTAATTATGGCACATCATTTAATGTACTAAACTGTGGGAAATGTGCTATACAAATAAAGTTTGACTGACTGAAATACAATAATTTGATTAATGCTCGCTATATGACTGACACTTTTTATACTATGTGTTCACATACTAGGTCAATAAAGCATTGTCTACTCATGGCATGAGTGGACAATGCTTTGCTGCAAAAAAAATTCAAGAACACGGATGTTTGACCCACATTTTCAACTATGGAGCAAACACAAAATATGTTTGCTGAATATTATGGCGTTGCAGTGAAAGAGATGTTTTTTTTCATTATTTTTGTCAGATTAGACATTTGTTTGGATGTTGTGATGAAAACAGTATGAATTGAATGAATGACGTGTTTTGTTTGGTCACAGTTACTTCAGTTACTTTTGACTTGCGTCTGCTAAAATCGAATCAGCTAAATTCTGTTCCATATTGGACGAAATTCCCTTAAATCAGTCCTGCTCATGAGAGAAAAAAATGAGGCGAGAGCAAATGACATTTCCATGAGTGACACATGCTGCACACAGGTGAAATTGGAACTGCAGGAAATATGCCTAACCACAGGGAGCAGCTCCATCTTAAGCAGGCAGACAGGAGAGGATGGGGGAATGTTTCCAGCAACACGAGCAGAGTTTGATGCATTCATTTTATGTGAAGATGGTTCCTGCTCTGTTGCCTGTCTCTCCCGCTGTGGAACTAAATCAACAGAACTTTTTTTTTTATTTCACCTCTGTGGCTCGTTCTGACAGGTGCGATGTTCCCACTTACAGTGTTCCTCTACCTCTGCTGATATTTCAGAGCTTTCACACTTTTATAGTTAATGTGCCCTTTGCACAGCAGACATTTCTTTCTAGGTCACAATAAGAGAATCACGCGTGTAAAGAATCAAGTTAATGAGTTCCAGGGTGCGTGCTGCTTCACTGTCACACTGCCCTGACTTACATTACCTGAAGAGAGCCATCATTAATGTTATCAGTCATAAATGTTCTTTTCCTTTTTAAAATAGTCAAAACGGTTGGTGTGCCAATTAATTAGGCGATTAGTTGGTTGTTTGGTGGATTGGCAGGTCAGTTGTTGGGTTGGTTGGTTTATAGACATATGTGAAGAAAGCGGCTGCTAGTGTTCAGGGGGCCCAATAATGTGTGGGGAAGAAAAACTCACTCACTCTCACTCATTTCATACCGCTTTATCCACTAAGGGTCACGGGGGGCGCTGGTGCCCAACTCCAGCTGACACAGGGCGAGAGGCGGGGTACACCCTGGACAGGTCGGGAAGAAAAACATTTTAACATATTAAAGAAATCTAGATATCTAAATAGTGTTTAACTTTTATTTTCGAGTTGAAGATTTATTCATTTTGTGGACATCTGTTCTAAGTTTTAAAACCCAAGTCATTAAACTGGTTTTGATTTTTATTTAATTCAAGGTCAGTATCACCACACTTGGTCCTTCACTTTGAATATAAAAGAGTAAATTAAAACTAGGCCTTTTTGGTGATTTTACTGCCCTCTAAGGTTAAAAAACTAACAAAATTAACACTGGTTTGGTGTAAATAACACAATTACAAATAATACAATCTATAGTGTTACATTTGTATCAATAATACTCTGAGGTGGTAGGAGGGGGCCCCAAAATCTAATTTTGCTTAGGCCCCAATAAAGGCTTGTGCTGTCCCTGGGCTGGTTGGTTGTTGTTTGATTGGTTGCTCAGTAGGTTGCACAGCAGTGAGTATTAATTATAGGGGTTAGTTGCAATAATTTACCAACAAGCCCATGTATACACACATTTCTTTTACAACACACTCATAAAAAACATTCTGTTCAATAAATAAAAAGCAGATTATTGTACACATGTTACATCATTGCATTTGGGTTTAAACATGATTGCCTCTCCAACAAGCCGCTTCACATAAAAAGAATATTCTGTAGAAGTTATTTCTATTCTGTTATTTGACGCAATGTAGTAAACTCTCTCTCTCTCTCTCTCTCTCTGGATATTGCAGTCTGCCTCTCATTAATAATCGATACTGTGCGGGTAGTGAAACAATTGAGAAGTGATATCTCACTGTTATTTGTTGTTTGATCTTATATCAGTATGTGTACAAACACTAACAATGGACAATAAGTCACAAATCTTAAAGCATGATGTGATTTTGTTGTTGTAGTACAAACTGTGTTGTACATCCACACAATGTGGCAAGCTTAAAAAAAGGTTAAGGTCATGGAAAAACTGTTGTTTATTCACTTTTACATGGGAAAAATTATAAGAGATAATATTTATATGTGTGTGTGTGTGTGTGTTTGTGTGTACCCGGTATTCCTGTGGGGACCTAAATCTGTAGTCACATTATGGGGACAAAAATCAAGTCCCATAACGTAAATGACTACATTTGAAGATGAAGACACGTTTTAAAGTTAGGCTGAGGTTAGGGTTAGGGCACCAGTAATTATGGTTAAGGTTTGAGTAAGACTTCAGGAAATGAATGTAAGTCAGTGAAATTCATAAAAACCAGCGGGTGTGTGTGTGTGTGTGTGTGTGTTTGAGTAGATAATGAAATATCTACACAGGATAAAGGGTTTCTCCTTTCCTCATTAGGAGGAATTTTCTTGAGTTTGCAATGATCTTAGCTGATTGTTATCACTGCATCACTGTGGACTCTGCTCTATCAGGTGTGGATGTTGTAACATATTGCTATAGCTCCACCTGTTGGCAAGACCTGTGTCGGAACATGGACGACTGTCGAGGAAAAGAGGACATTAAACAGTCATTAGCAGCATTCAAACCACTACTCTCACCTATTCTCTATAATGTAAATATAGTGAGTGCTGCTCAACACAACAAATTGTACATCATCATCCAAAAAGACAGAAACTGGGCTATAAGTTTTCAGGTATCTTTTAAGACAATCACAAAAAAAAAAACAATATGTAAAAGCTAGTAAGGAGATAAATAAGCCTTTTTTCATAGCAGACATTTTGATATGAGACAGTAGGTGTTTGCTTTATGACATAAAATGTGGCTCTGCCTTGCTTAGTGTCCCACAAAAAATACACATTGAATTGATGTAACTAGACTATAAATTTTCTTATCCTTGTGTGCAACACACAGCGGAAGCAGGTCATTGGACACATGGGTGATGTGATTGCTGTGTTTAAGACAATTGTCACTTTTTACTAACGTGGGGGATATGGAGAAGAGAAAAGACAATTAAACCTATATTATTCTGCAAACATTGTATCGATTAATATTTAGTTTGTCTGTAACTTATTGAGTTATTTTTGACTTGTTATAGGAGGAAAAGCACTGGTGACTTCATACTACTCAGTTCCGTCTAGTATGCGAGTTGCAACATATACATGTACCTACCAGTAACTGTGACAACTGAATGGCGTACAGTTATTGTTAAGGCCCCCAGACGTTTCCTGCTGAAAGAAAGAGAAGAAAAACTCTCCCTACCTTAAAACCTGACCTCAAAATTGCTTATTCTGCATAATATTGCTTTCTTGTGTTTTCTCAGTTGTTGGTATTGTTTCTTTTACCTTTTGTGTTATGTATTTATTATTATCGTTTATATGTAAAGTGTCAACAAGTGTCTTGGCCAAGACACTTAATTAACCCCACTTTGCTCCTGATGGCTGTGCAGCATGTGAATAGGTATGAAAGGTGTGTGAAAGATAAATACACTGCACAAAGGTGCATTGTATGAATGTGTGAGTGAATGGTTGAATGGCAGAACTGTATTGTAAATCAGCTTTGAGTGGTTAACATGACAAGAAATGTGCTGTATAAATACAGACCCTTAACATATAAGCACCTTACATTAATACTACCTAACATGTATGTAATTTCCCATCTTGGAATTAATAAAGTATATCTATCTATCTATCTATATGTAGAAATGTGCATTATTACGGTTGAATTGTTTGATCAGTCAGGCCTACATGTCAGTTTGTTGAGGGCAGTGATGACAGTTTGTGCAAAGCTACAGTATTTCAGAATTTTTTTTTGCACATAAAAGGTTTTCAGCCAACACCTATAGGCCTTATAGGCTCAAACGACAGGGGGCAGCAGTGAGCAGTGTTTGGATTTCATTGCTGCAGGCCTGAGGGATTATGTCGATTAAATTCGGTTGTCTCAGTCGTTAGGCACATCAAAGTTAAAACACACAGGTAATTAAAGGCACTTTGGTGGCGTCACAAAGTATCTCAATGGGAATAGCCCCTTATCTTCACGTGTATCCACGCGTGGTTCGTGGTGCTGCACCGTGTCTCGTGTTTTCCTTTTTTTTTTTAAAACACAGCTGTGACGCGCTCGTGCGTGTGCAGGCTCGTGAACGCGCGTCGTCGCTTTGAATGGATGGCATCAGCAGGAAGGACGCGGATTAAAAGGTAACAGCAGCCTTCCGGGGTTTTCCTCACTTGGGACATCACTTACGCGGTAACTCGCGGTAACAGACGCTGTGCAGCACCGGCACGTCTCATACTTTGTCGGCATGTGGTTAAATGTTAAATTAAAGGCCCGTGGGGCTTTAAAGTGTACGAAGCGACCGTTAAATCAGTTCGTCAAGGAGTGTAGTTTGTCAGAAGCAACGTCCCGTTGTCTTTCGTTGTGCTGGAATTACTGTAACCCCAGTGTCCACTACAGGCCTTCAGTTGGGGGGACTGAGATAGTCACACACATCATTCAACTATCAAAGCTAACTTTAGCATTAGGACTTTTAGTGAATAATACTTACAGACCTTTCACGACCATTTTCGTGACTTTCTCCTCTCATTTGTATCAGAAAATGTCTTCAACTAGGCCAGTGCTTTGAGTTGAAGTTGTCTGACACCTGATATTTTCAGGCTTGCTGACGGGACACGTTGACACCACATGTCCAGACCATTTGGAGCAGCAACTTTGACATTTACACGACAGACAGTGTGTGAAGGAGGCTGGGCTGCAGGTCATGCAGCATGCCTCACTATCCTGGCCCTGCAGCTGCTGATGTAAATATAAACCTTCTTCACATCCACCAACATGGAGAAAGATGTTCATCCTGGAAAAGTTAAGGCCAGAATGCCACAAATCACATTACTGATTTTATACTGAGGTGGAAATCACTAGTGGCACATGGCCTACATTAACAGTAATATCACAATACAGCAATTCTGCGATAATCAAAATATTACTAGTTAATAAAAATGATCAGGGGGTGAAATAATCGATAGGTAATCCACTATTACAGTACTTAGTTTCATCATCAGCTGGTTAAGACCTAATCACATATATGCGATGGCGGTATCAAATTGTGTGGCAGAAGTTGAGAAATGCTCAAATTTCCAAGTGGCAGGCAGCACAGAGGTCAGCCAATCAAATCATGTTCTGCAAATATTCCAGGACAGGTGCTAGTCAAGTCACATCAGGTCTATGGATTTTCGGCTTCTGTGTGAATATTTTATCATTTCTTTCTTTATTGGTACAAGTAAATAGAAAAAAGTTCCTAAAAAGTTAACAAGCACAATTTGGAGGAGCTGCCTTCTTTTCACTGTTACCATAACAATATATTTACGTCATTATATTTTGTCCCACCCTTAGTTTGTGCTGTTGCAGCGAAAGACTTCATTGGTTGCTGTGGAAGTCAGATGTTACACTGTTAAACACTCCTGATCACCAATGTGCCTCTATCTGAAGTCTTTGGTATGTTGTTTTTCATTTTCAGGCTGGTGTAAGTTCCCCCTCCTTTGCCGTCACCTCAACACACAGCAGCAAATAGACGGAACCCCCAGCCTGCTTGAGAACAACTGGTGTATTTGATCACTGTTGCCCATCCAAAGCCACATCTGGTTTCACATCATCTTTTCCTGTCCAACAACACCTGTTGATACCAGCACTCCACTCAGCTTGATTGCCAGAGGATCCCAATAAAAGACCCAGCTGATGAAAGGAGTCTGAGGACATAGTCACTGTTTTTCCTTGTCATCCTTGAAGTTTTTTACTGGATTAAGTGCAGTCATGGCGGCCTCGGGTTACACCTACTATCGGGTCGCTATTTTCTTGTGCATGTTCACCGGCTACTCGCTGTATTTCTTTAACAGGAAGACCTTCTCCTTTGTCATGCCATCTGTGATGGACGAGATTGACCTGGACAAAGATGACTTGGGTAAGGGGGTTGTATTTATGGTGCCTTTTGTTTTTACTGTGGTTCAGTCAGAGTTTACCCAAGAGTTTAACATAAACACAAAGGTATAGACACTAAAAAGGTATTAACATGCCCTGTGGCAAACAAAACTACTATAGGACATCCCAAGTCCTGCCATTTCAACAGTATTTACTGTTGGAGTGTGGATGTTTGTCTGCTAGCCCTCACTATCCTTTATCCTCCACAGTCTGACTGCATGTTACATTTATAGCTAAAATATCTAAAATAGCAGTTTGCTCTTTCAGGTGTCCTCATCATTACACCTGATTATTTGGCCATAATCATACTGTCTAATTTGCAGAAGTCTGCATCTCTGCATCAAGTACAGTTTTTCAACTGTCCACGTCCATGGCGGTATGTGCAGACCCCATACATTTGATAAGATCACAGCTATGTGATCATACCACATCCATGTACCAGCAAGCAACTCCGTGCACAGGAAATGCAAACAGCTCAATCAGACCCTTAGACTTTGTAACCACTCAAGAGCTAACAACTAACAGTTGAGTTAAATGGTTGTACTTTACTTTCAAGCAGTTAAGAATTTGCAGTAATAGTTCTCAGCATTAGAATATTCAATTACTTCTACTACTGAAGGTTGGACTGACTCTATGTTGTATAGCCTTTCTATCTGCATGTTGCTTTTTCAGTGACCGTCATGGTGTTTCTGCAGGTCTGATCACTAGCAGCCAGACTATGGCCTACGCCATCAGTAAGTTTATCAGTGGTGTGCTGTCAGATCAAATCAGCGCCCGCTGGCTTTTTTCCATTGGCCTCTTCTTGGTGGGAGGCATCAATGTCGCCTTCTCCTGGTCCTCCACGGTGTCCATGTTTTCTCTGCTGTGGTTCATCAATGGTCTGGGACAGGGCTGTGGCTGGCCCCCCTGTGGAAAAGTGCTGCGCAAGGTATTGCCATCCTGCCTGCCATTGTGCCATTGTGCCAGTGTCTATGTGTCCTAGATTTTGAGGGCCAATGTGTAACATTTTCTACGGTTTATTGCGGAAATTGAATATACTACACACAATTATGTATGTATTTCCACCACCATGATTCTAACCTTTTGAAAATAGTTTTTCCTAATTTTTTTTTTTTTTTGTAAATCTTAAAGGTACAGTGTGTAAAATTATTTTCAAACTTTAATGTTGTGACGGAATATCATTCACCTCACTCTTCCCTTCCAAGTGTGTTGGAGAACATATGTATCTTTCATTTAGCATCAAATTTAAAAGATGTTTGGTTTATCCATTGAGGGCTAAAAATATGGTGGTCCAAAATAGCTGATTCGGCTCCTCCTTATAAAATATTAAAGGCTCCATCTTGGGTAATGAAAAAGTGTTTTTTTGTTTTGTTTAATAGTATAGTTACTATATAATTATTCTATCACCAGTTTCTAATTTTAAACACCAGATGAAAACTAAATGATTTAAAATGTTAATGTTATTAAATTCTGTGTGCAGTAGATTTTATACATTATAGACAGGACATTAAAAGTGTGAAGGGGTCATGCGTTCTACCTGCAGCACCTTGAGCCTCTCAAGAAGCTTCCAACAAAGTGTTTGAAAAGTGGGGAATAAATAGGCTTAGGCATGTGGTTACTGTGGGGTAAGGGATCAGGTTACAGGAGAATGTGTTTATAGTAGTTCCTTATTAGATCTTAGATCGTAAAGAAAAAAAAATTGACCAAAGGTGTTTTCCCTCCACAGTGAGAGGAAATGCCTTTACTCCCATGTCAGCAGTTTGCTGCCACTCCTTTACCTCAGCTGAGTTAACGTTCACACACTGTGGATTCACACTCTGTTAAATTCACCTGCTGCACTTTAGTGTTTGACAAGCAGTTCCTGAAGTTAGTGGTTTTTCTGTTGCTGTGCTGGACGTACTGTGTGACAAATTGTAACGGCTGCCGTCAGCTGTGTTACATGATGGTGATGATGAGGTGTTGTCCGGATACCACTTTGTTGAAAGCACTTTAGTATAATAGTTATAAATGTTAATGATCTGCTGTCAAAGATGTCACATGTTAGCACTATTTTTCATTGACTTTATTCATGATGTTTGTACACATGCATAAGAGGGGAAAATAAATCAGCTTTTTATCAAAACTCAGTGGACATTATAGGCAGGGTTCCCATGGTTCTTTGAAAGTCCCATCGATCCTTAAAAATGTGTGAATTTCAAAATGTTTTCTCAAGGACCTTTAAAGTTTCTAACTAGATATGGGCCATTGAGGAAATTGGTCCTGGAAAGTCCTTGAAAAGTCCATGAATTTGATGCCAACCATGGTGTCGGAACCCTGTTTAGGATTTGGGAAATGATCACTGTCTGTGTTTGCTCTCTCCTGCATGTCTCCTCTTCCTCAGTGGTTTGAGCCCTCCCAGTTTGGAACATGGTGGTCTGTGCTTTCCTGTAGTATGAACCTTGCTGGGAGTCTGGGCCCGATCCTGGTCACGGTACTCTTGCAGTACTATGACTGGAGGAGTATCTTGACCATGTCAGGCATTTTCTGCGCCACCTTCTCATTTGTTTGCCTGGCGTTTGTGAAGAATGAGCCGAAGGACGTGGGTCTGCCCAGCGTTGGAGTCGCGGCAAAGAAAGGGGCAAAGGAAGGTAAGCAAACAGTCGTCATGCATCTCAAAGCAGCGGAGCAGATGGATATTAATCTGCAGACTCCACAATGTCGAAACTGTGAGGGATAACCGAACAGCTTTTCTGTGCACATGACTTTTGTTTACAGTTTATAGTATGTTTGGGATTTGCCTCTTTAATGTGAACTGAACCAGCTGTAAAATGAAACTATGTTTCCAAGTAACACTCTTTTTTGATTTTGGTATCTGAATGCAAGTTCAGACAAATCACTATCGGACACATGTAGTCAAATGTGATCGCGTGTGATCTTCCCTCACAAGGCGACAATGAGAGCACACTGAAGGAATTCCTCCTCTCGCCGTTCCTGTGGGTCCTGTCTTTGGGCTACTTGGTGGTGTTTGGGGTTAAGACGGCTGCCACTGACTGGGGACAGCTGTTCCTCATGCAGGAGAAAGGCCAAACTGCTCTAATGGGTAGGCAACTAAATGCTTTGCTCCTCGTTGGCTTTCATTTAATCTGACCCTAACCTCAGCTGTGGTGTTTAATAGGCAGCACTTACATGAGTGCCTTAGAGGTGGGAGGATTCGTTGGCAGTCTCGCATCAGGCTTCATCTCAGACAGAGCAGTTGCTCGGGTAAGTAACAGGAGATATATTAGCTTGACAAAAAAGTCAGTTTTTCTATTAAATTACAGCTTTTGAAACATCCCTCCTTTTCACTTTCTCCAGCAAGGCCTGGGCACACACGGTAACCCCCGACATGGTCTGCTCATTTTCATGATGGCTGGTATGTATGTGTCCATGTACCTCTTCAGAGTAACCATCACACCAGAAATTCCACAGGTAATTTACAATGGCATTACCTATGATCATTGTGTAAAATATGCAAAATGTACATTATTTCAGTAGTTCATTTTATTTGCTCAGGAAGCTCCCCTTTGGGTTCAAGTCATTCACCCGGTGTCTGTCCTCATTGGTGTGACAGAAAAAGAGGTAAACTCCAAAATTCTCAAAGTTGTAGAGTGAAAATAAAAAGACTGTGACAACACATCGGTTAACTTTCTTGTAATCCTTCATAGATATGGATCCTCTTCCTTGGTGCTGTATTTGGATTTTCTTCTTATGGACCAATTGCCCTGTTTGGAGTGATAGCCAGTGAAAGTGCTCCTTCTAATTTCTGTGGAACCTCTCATGCTGTTGTGGCCCTGATGGCTAATGGTGAGCTTCAGATTCATACGACCAACTATTACATACTGTGAAGTGAAGTAAAGTTTCTTCTGAGCAAATATAAAAGCATACCTCTCTGCAAAACATGCTGATTCTTCAAAAACTAACATGTTTCATTTAATTTCATAAAAACCATGGGTTTAGTGACGGGAAGATGAGTGGTTTTACTTTTTTTCTGTGCTTTTAAGTCAACTTATCTTTAGTGTGATATTCCAGCATTATCTGTAATCCATGTTTCTCTGTTTCTTGTGTTGCAGTGGGGGCTTTCATGGCGGGGCTTCCCTTTAGCACTATAGCCAAACAACACAGCTGGGACATGGCTTTCTGGGTAGCTGAGGTAGCAATGGCTCTCACAACTGTTGGGTTCTTCCTCGTACGTAACATGCGCACAAAAATGGGACGGATTGCAGAGAAATTGGACTAACGTACCTGTCCTGAAACAAACCTGCCACTGTCCTGTTTTGTGACTAGACAGGCTGTTTTTGCTCTGCTGACTGCCCCCTATACAGAGTACTGCACATTTATACAGCTCCACTCATGCCAAAATAAACCTCGATAAAAGAAAAGTAAAAAAAGGCATGATCTAGATACTTTGGGTGGGTGGAAGTTGTTAAATTTAACATTTAAAGTCACAGTCAGATCATAACTTTTCGTCATATGCCTATCATTATTTAGTGCTTCCACTTGATCCTTGGTGCAGTTTTCATGTAGCGATATTTAAATGTCACAGCATAAACATGAAGGTCTTTAAAGGTTTGGGTAGATTTAGTTGAGATAAAATGAAAGTGTGCAGCTCACTGCATACCCTGCCTTCAGTGGAGGTCAATTATATTAAACTTGAATATTTACAGACGTTTCTGTACTTGAGATTACCTATTTGTCCAGGTATTTGCACACATGTAGCATGTCACGGTAGTATAGAATTTTACTGATACCTCAAGTATTTGTAAAAATTCAATAAGTTCATTATTTCACACTCAGTCTAAGAAATGTGTTATTTTTGTAGCCAGTTCTTTGCTAAATGATGCATAGAAACACTTTGAAGCTAAAGTCTTAGGTCATGTCAGGTTTTTGTGGTCTGACATGATTTTTATATGTAAGTACATCAAACCTTTGCTACAGGTGTTAAGACACTGCCTTTGTAGATAGCTATACAAAGTACTGCAGTTACACCTATTTACTGTAAACATGTCTCTTAAATCTAACACTTATCAGTTCTTATGTGTCAACATATATGTATCTGACTGGAATTGTACAATGGACAAAATGGTGGAGGACATCTAATAAATGTGAAGCTGACTTTGACTGCGTCTGTACACCACACCCTAAATGTCTAGCTTCAAAAAACTAAAGGTATAAAATCCCCCGCAAGCTGCCTAATATATAACTAAAGCTACATTAGAGCATCTCAGTTCACATGTTCACCACAGGACATATGAGGCTTCAATGGTCACAATCTTTTTATATAAGATTATCATTAAACTCAAATGTAAGTGGTTTAAGCACTTAAACTCTTAAACGTTTTTATGTTTATAGTACCTTTATTAATTTCACAGGATGTCAGATCCATATGGCTTATTTTAAGAGGTAGAAACATATTTGAAAGGAAAGCAACCTTTCAGACTATGTGATTAAAAGGTGCTTTGGTAGACTGAGCGAGTTGAAAACAGTTGGATATGGTCCAACGTGTGTAACAAGTAGGAATATAAAATTAGATCCACCAGAAAATAAACTAAAAATGTGAACACATGCCCTTGTAACATTATACCATTTAAACAATTTGAAAGCAGTTGGATGGTCCAACTTGTGAAACCAGAGGGAATTTACTTAAGACCGAATATGAAATTAATAAAACGTGTCAATAAGTAAATAACTGCAGTGTTTAAGAAATGAGAAAAGGCTTACAAGCTAGGTGGGCATGCTCATGAAAACTAGATAAGCAATTTAAAACAAAATATACTGTGTTGCATGTATGCATGTCTCCCAAACTGCACTGAAGGTACAGGCGGTATATATGGACATATGGTGTTAGGAGTTTGTTTACTAACAAAAAAGGATGTATCAATGGTGTGATAACAGATCATTATGATGTCTTGGGTGAAAGATTCTTATTCACAGCATTAAGAAAAATAACTTGAATCTGGAAAAAGGTCTTATCTGCCACATGTAGTCAAATGGAGAAAGACAATTCAAGAAAGACATCAGTAAAGACAAGAAGTATTTAAATGAGGTTTTAAATAAAGCGGAACATGATTGATGGCAAATAAAATACAGTGACAAAAGTACAAAAAGGTTTTGACTTTTAACACACAGTAGCAGGCTGAATAACACATTTGGGTGTGTGTTACTCCTTCACTGTCGTGAATAGTTAATTTCCATGCAAGATGAAATGAGTTTTCCAGAGAACTGTGAACGTCATGTCTGACATTTGTGTTACCTCTGACAGGTAATGCAATTTCTGTGATTAGCAGAGAATCTGAAAATCAGGAAGTGTGTGTGTGTGTAATTGTATTTTTGCCAGAATGTAATGTGATAGTGAGGACAGGATGTTTTAGCTGGTCCTCACACCTTTTGGAGGGCTATTTTAGGGTTGAACAGTTAGAACTGCTGTACCATGAGTACTGATAGGAAAAAAGTAATATCAACATGTAAGAATGCATATTCATGAACACACTTGCACCACTACGTTTACCATAGCTGGAATCTTTTTCTCACCATTTTGTTATTACACTGTGTGAATATTTATCATGGACATCTTACATTACTATCAATTGACACTTATCCAATGCACTCTTGACAAAAGAATATTCATTATAATACAAAGTGTTACCAGCTCAGTCAAACCATAGCCAATAAAACGCTGATTTTAGTCTTGTGATAGAAAACTAAGTGAATTTTCAGAAGAAACAAAATAACAACTACCAACTGAGTTTTATTGGTTTGTTGATAACAATCATTACACAGGTACATCTATAAACAGATAAAAAAAAAAAAAGAAACTGCACACTTGTACTTAATACAGATACCTAAAACCCACATGAATATTGCTACTGCTGGTATGCATTTGACATCTCAAATAAATGTACACTTTGACAGCTGGCCCTAAGAAACCAGTCTCAGGTGTTTTGTTTCTTATGGTTTCACACCTCAATAGCTTTGCTAAGAAAACAAATTCCATTTTTACCATCCTTACAATGTACCAGTACACACTGCATATAGAAAGTTTGAAAACCCTTTTCACAGCAGCTATACAAATTTATTGCGATGCTATCACACAACAGAGACAACCAACACACGCGATGCACAGTTCTGATAGGGAGAGCTCCAATACTAGGGATTTTAGCTTTATTGATCAGGTTCATGAAGAAAACTGCATCAGTACAAGAGTTAACACATAGGAACAAAGCTTACAAACATCCTAAAACACTGTTCATCATTTCAAACAATAAAACAAGGAGTTGCCCTGTGTCTTCGTCCATCCCCACCCCAGCACAGATTACATACACTGTCCCTTTTAAAGCATATGGAATGTAATCCACGCAGGCAAGCTCTTGTGGTTGGTGCCCCTGCTCCTGTCAACGTCGTGCTTGCGTGTAGCCGTGGTAACCTGTCCTGCACCCCCCTCCCCCTTCCTTCACATTTAAAACTGAAGTGAAATCCACTGACAGCAACAACAATGACCGCAAAATTTATGGCGATGCAAAATTGTGGGATGTGATGAAATTCCCATCTCCAAATTGATTTTTTTTTCATTTAAAAAAAAGTGTTCTCTACAATCAAACTACTAAAAAACTTGTATTTAGAAAATAGTTGATAAAAATATTCCCCTGAATTGTACAAGAAAAGAGGTACAGGGAGCACTGGTAAAAGATGTGGTTTGAGAAATGTTATTCTGCGTCCTTTTTTTCTTCAGCTGCATCTGTAGCTGGTGCCTGGGAGACAAAAGTTGCGTGTTAGTGTTACAAAACCAGAGATTTGAGACCTTTAAGTTGTGTGTTTATGTGGGAGAACAATGGCCTGTACCTCTTCCTCAGCTTTGGCTTCGCCATTCTCAGCCGGGGCTTCTGGTGCTTTCTCCTCAGGCTTGGCCTTCTCCACCTCCTTAGCTTTCTTGTTCTTAGCAGGTCCCTTCTGTGACCAAAAAACATTAATAATCACATTAGTCACTCACAATTAACAGTGTACTAAATGTGTATAATCTGAATTAATCAGAACACGGACCCACCTTTGGCTTAGGTTTGGGCTCTGGGCTTGCAGTTTCAGTTCTCTGTGGGGAAGAGAAGCATTACAGTCAGCATCAAAAGTGCAATGATGATCAAACAATCAAATCATGCATTTAGCCTGTGACCATTTGGTCTTCTGTGTACTTACATCTTTCAACCTGAGAGATCTTCTCTTGGGCTGCAGAGAGTGAGAGGCAAAAGACAATGTGATTGTTGTGTTCACATTCAGTATGAGCTGGTGGCTCTCATTACTGGTGTGTTAGTGACCCCTGGTGGGTGCACAGTCTGTCTATCGTGATTAAGAGTGTGAATAAAACATAATTCAAATGCAAGAACTATCCCTTACCGCTGAATCACCTGCTGAAGCTACCTGTGAGGAGAAAAGAATGAAAATTAGAGGCTGGAATTTATGCTGCCAATGGTGAGTTAAATTAATGATGTGGCACGAACTTCAGTTATGTAACTCAAAGAAAAGAGGGCGTGTCCACACCGAGTATTAGCCTATGGCTGCACATACAGCTCCATATATAATTTAGATTAACACAGACCACTTGAGATGTGAGCTAAATACATAGAGGAAGTGGAGCTTGTGTGCATAAATAACATAATCACAATTTCACACAGTACATTTGGGAATTAGTCCTCCTGGGACTATTAGTTGGTGCAGGAATGTTAAAACATGTAGAAGACTTTGACATGTTTGAAAAGAAAAATCACAATCAACTCGTAATAAAGCAGCATAATTATATAAAAAGAAACTCGTTCTTTTATTTTTTACGTGAATTATTAATCCACCGATTAATCAACTTAAACTACATATAAGTTATATGGCATTGGATTAACTTAATCGATTCCTTCTTCCAGAGTGGTCGTGCTCTCTCTCTCTTACTGCCCACTGTAACACTCCGGTGGAGGAGGGGCGGGCCCCGCCTCCTCACGGCACATCCATTCATTGGTAATAAATGGGATTGCCAATGTTGGGAGAAAACCGAGCGTTCCCGCCATTCGTTTGAAAGAGTCACTCCGAGATGCTCAGCGGTTCCGTCGGTCTGGTAGCAGAATATCCTGGAACCCCCAGCAACAGGAGCAGCGCTGTGCTGACGGAGCCTCGCCATTGCATAACCTAACTGGCCTGAGCCGACAAGACACGGGAGGACACGCAGCTAACACGACGGCGTACTCCCACGAAATGCACGTAGACCAACCGAAACGCAGAATGTAAACGGAAAACAACCCACATACACTTTAGGGTTAGAAGATAAAGCCACGTAGTCATAGCAGGACATTTACAACTGATTTGGTTCCACGCGAAAGCCATTTATACGACACGATGTCCGCACAAAATAACATTAACGCTTAGCGCTACTTCCACCGAATAACACGGTAATAACTGAGAGTTCAATTGAGATTGTCGTCTCAGGGAAACTTTGCTATACAGCCTGACGAACCTCCCATTCAAAACAATCAATATGCCGCCAACTTTCTCTGCAGAGAAGCCATGTATAAACAGATGGACGACCAGCGCTTTGTCCTAAACACTGCAAGGAAATGGGAATCAAAACAAATGCATGTCGCCATCGTTAGTAATACGAACGGACGTTTTAACAGACACACGGAGGGGGGAAAAATCACTTGGTACAATGAGTAATACAGCACAAGAGAGATAAGAGCAAGAACGAGTCTGCTCGCAAAATCAAAACAGACCTAGATAACAACTAAACTGTGAGCTGCACGGATCACCAACGTTGACATTCACTCGATACAATAAATATTTAAGCAACATTTTAATCCCGGCGCTAACGAGTCCATTTGACAAACTGCCTTTGAGGATTATAAATGCTGTTAAACTGAATGCATGAAAGATGTCTACTCACTTTGCTCCTTTTAGGCATGGTTGGTTTGTGTGGGGTGTGTTTTGAAAAAATGGAAGAAAAAAACAGCTAAATGTTACTGAATACAGGAGGAAATACAGTGGTATATTCTGGATAAAGCTGTACCAGTACAGTCTAATACAGCGCTGCGAGACTTAATGTTCCATAGGAAGAAAAACTAGCTCAAACCGGATTGGATTCTCCCCCTCCCTCCCCTCTCGAGCCGCTACAGTTACTGCGTGATTGACGGCGCTTGGTCCCGCCCCCGCTGCGCGCTGATTGGATAAGCCGATGGTCAGCGAGACATTTTAAATTGTAGGCCAATACCTGTGTGGGAACGCCACACGTCAGTCAGACACTGTGAGCCATTTGTCTGTGTGTGCAACCATCTGCTGTTACAAGGCGAAATTATCATCAAATGAGCCTTTTGCCGCGCTCATGAATGCGTTTTATTTAGCCACAATACTATGGTCGAGCATTGCTTACAGATGCATGTTTCTAGAAATCCCATTCTGCGTTTTCAACAGTGCTTTGTGGCAGAAGAGAAGAGGCATATGTGTTGGCAGGAGATTGAAAAAGGGGTGTGTTCTTCCTCAGCGAAAGTCTTTTGTATTCTAGCTTGGGAAAATGGCGACAGTAGACGTGCGGTTACAGATCTTCCAGCATGTGTGCTGTTATGTGCAACTTCAGTTTCTTACTGCTTTGTATGTGTTTCTCTGGATATCCTACATATTGGTAAAATGTAATGTTGCATAGATGAATGTACAGACAGGCAACTGGCATAAATTGATGCAACACTTTATTGCAGCAATTTCACTCCCGATTACTTTAATAATAAATTATTTCGTCCATAAAATGTTGATTTAAGTTTTTCAAACCTGGAAATTATGTTCTGAAACGTTTAGTTTTGTCAATAAACCAAAAATGGAGCAAAGAGCCCTCATTTAAGAAGCTGAAAAATCAGAAAAAACGTCTTTTAAATAAAATACTCCAGTAACCAAACTGGAAAACCAGTTATCAAAATAGTAATTTAGTAAATCAAGTAATAATTTCAGCTCTACTACTAATTGTTTATTTTACCAGATGTGTGAAATAATATCAACCCGAGCTCAAGTCTGCAGAAAAACCTTAGAAATTATGACATGTACATGTGTATTATTTGTAATAATATGGCATTTATGATAATAAAGGTATGCACATAAATGCAGTATGTCAAGATAATATTCATATTTGAAGTTGCTGGCTGATCATGTGTAAGTGAAAGCAAACTTATATTTTGGCTTTCATTCACCTTGGACTGGCCAATAGAATCATGTGACTGGTTATAACCTGTTTCTTTGCTTTGCTTCTTTACTTATTTATTCCATGCAGTGGTGCAGTAAAAGGCTCATTGCCTGTTTCTTCTGTGAGCTGCTGTGTCACCAGATCTTGCATGCCTCTTTATCTGGTGTGAACACCATTACACACACAGACTTGAATTCACGGTAGATTGATATTTCCTGCAGGGTTTCATTCAACAGCACTCTGTGAACTCAACAAATTTCAATTTGTTTGGAGTATTTTCCTGACCCACGTCTGTCCCTGTGTGGGAAATTTTACTAGCAAATGCAGGAGAACATGCATATCTGATCCGGGATAGTTTCTTGGAAAAGTTCTGCTGATGTATCAAAAAGATTTCAGCATTTAAGAACTCCTGTATGCAAAATAACATTGAGAGGGGGCTTTGTTCAAAATAAATTATCATTGTGATTATTTTAGCATATTTTGGCACTCCTGACCTGAGGTTTATTGCCATTTAATGAGATGTTAAAGTGATTACACTGGAAGACTTGAAGCACTTCTTTATTGATGCTGTACCTGTGATTATCATATGAGAGGAGATTGTGACCCACATTTCTAATTTCAGGCAATATTTGACGTATAAATATACTTTTGCAAGTGTGGATTGGAAGTTTGCGTGGGAGACAGACTCTCACGCCCAAACACCCACACCCTGTTCATTCCTGTGGCCACAAAGGTGTTAACAATCAGACCAAGTCAAATGCTGATGCTTGTCACTATTATCATGGCAATGACAACAGAACTTAATTTCACCCCACAACCCCTTTAGTAACGCAAGGACAGGGTGGGGGATACGTACATTAAGCACAACCATTTGCAACAGAATCACACTTGGATTCAAGTTGTAAATCATCATCACAGCAACCTGTTCCACAAGTTGCATTGGCTCCTTCTTTGCCAACTAGTTCAGTGCTGCAGTGGAATTACGGGGCTGGAGTCCAGTCGTTTACCTTTCTGGTGTCATCTATGTTGAAACACATCAAAACATACTGAGAAATGGCACAGATGTGTTAAGGCAGTGGTTCTCAAACTTTCTATACCAAGCACCACGTGAGAAAATATTGAACTCTCCAAGTGACACCATTATCACCGACTTTAAAATACAGTGGTGTAAATAGGCCGAGCAAAGTCAGCTACGGACTTTTCACAGGAAACAGATTTATTCCCAATAATAAGGTACAAATCTACTTCAGACACTAGTATAGTGAAATCAGATTTAGATGGCGTGAGACATAAGACACCTCCAATTGTTATAATTTAATTTATTATTATTTTATTTACTTAATTTTCTACACACTGTGATCACAATTCCTCAGCTCAACTCTGATTATATACCCTGGTGTATACAGTAGAACAGTATTTTGGATTTTCCTCCAAGTACCACCAGAGGAAACTGGCGTGCCACTGCACATAACACAGTTTAGAACAGCATATTGTTTAAAAAAACACAAAGGGTGTTTTGGGGCTGCTTTGTGACAAAGATCTGATATCTTCTAGCTGATGTAAAACAGACCCATTTAATTCATGTACCACAGGGGCTATAAAATTTCAAACAAATTATCTACTGGTCCACTTCACTGGAAGATGTCCTTTTCCTTATTTAGAGACAGAAACCCTATATTACAATGGTAAATCCCAATGAGTGTCTTGCTGTGTCAGATGTATATTGACAATAGTTTTTGTGCTGTCAGTGCCTTATCCAGCATACTCAAATATGAACATATGAATGGAATAAAAAACTATCAATAAAAGTCAGAAAAGACTTTCCATTCGCCCCTACTTCTTATATTTCACGGGGGGTTGAATTAAGACAACTGTAGCACTAGAACATATGTTGTTTATCATTATTTGCCAACACCTATTACTGTGGATGAATATAAATGGGATGATGAATAGTAAAAATAGTGTAATAAAAAAGAACATGGATTCGCAGGAGTAGGTTATCATTGTTCACATATACTGTACTTTGATAAAACTTTAGATTGTCCATTTACATTATAATGGGGTATGATTAAATGATTTTATAGACAAAATAAACAATAAGCTAAAAAAATTAATTCATAAAGATAAAAACCAAAGTAAAATCCTTTCAGTGAGAGTATAATTGGTTTTCCCACCACTAATACATAATATGATTCAACCAACCAAAACCTGCTGCTGTTCTCAAATACATTCAAAATCAGAAGATGTTAAGCTATAGCACAGTATAGTATAGTACAAGTTTAGTATTGATCTGTTCATACTCAAAGAGACTATGGAGTGTTTTTACAGCATAATCTGCTTTTCCTTTCAAAGTGGAAGGACAGGATGGTGTTGCTGAGAGAAGTGCATGAGGTCACTGAGTTCAAATTTGCAGCAAAAGCGTAAAAATACTATTGTATTGCATGACTGTATTTGAAGCTGTAGTCTGACTTTAAATCCCTGAATAAAAACGGCGTATACATACAGAGACAGTCCAAATGAGGGAAGCGCAGGAGGAGGCTAAAAGCCATTTGGCAGGTGTCATATAACGATACTGTTGTGCGTTGGCGATGGAAGAGCCCTTCCATCACAGCTGCTGCCTGTTGAAGACCTCTCCCTCCTTTTCACTCACTTAAAGCCATTACAGCACAGGTTAAACTGTTGCTCCACCTGCTACTGAGCGTTTTAACCCACATGAAGATGGAACAATGCAAAGCACTGTAGCTCCCAGTTCAGTGTTGTTTATCATTACTGTGGCAAAAAATAACTCATATTCATAACTCAAAAGAAAGAATAAAGAGAATAATGCGTCTCAGAGGTAACTGCAAATGAGATGTTGGCATAATCCTCCAGGAGGGGTGACAGAATGAGAGTAAAGGTGACCTCAACCAAAGCCTCTTTGACGGAGGGCTGCGTGTGTTCATCTACAGCATGTTCCTCACTCACTCTTCCCTTGCACACACACACACACACACAACTGCCACTTGTCAGTCACGGCTGGTTTTTAAGTCTTGTAGACCAGGAACATGTGAGATGGAGCAACTGTGCTGTGCACGCTCACACCGTCAGCCTGCAAGCCATCAGTTGTTTGGAGATGTGACAGGGTGGACTGTGACAGATCAGCTGCATGCAAGAAAAGCCGAGTCTTGTCCTCTCTCTCTCCTTCTTACTTAGTGGAGATCTTCCATGCGGTAAATGGTGGCCATTCCATATGGAGCACCATGGGTAAAATCAGATTACACCAGTTTGTATAACAGGAGCTCAGGCACGACCAGAACTCACAGCATAACTCCTCATGGACATTCAGGATAATTTAACAATGCGCAGCAACTTTGGTGCAACATATTCAGGTGTAAACGTCTGTCATCAGCGTTCACTGATTTGAACCTAAAAGAGAACATAATAATGAGAATTGAAAGAAAGTGAGCAGATTGATTAAAAAAAAAATCTGAATACAAAATGATCACAGGATATAAAATAGGTACAAAACTGCAAATGTCGTAAGATGTCTTAAGTCATTAAAACTAATTACACTTAAAAATGTGTTAAAAGCAATTTAAAAAGGGATAAGAGGCCAGCTAGTCTGTTCTCCTTTGGAAGTCCATTTCAAGGTACATGTTCTAACAGAAAAGGAAACCCACTCCTACACAGGTAAAGAATTGTTTTTTTTTTAATAAAAAGGTTATATATAAAATGTTATTAAAAATACAAAAGTTTAATGGATTATGACTCTACCAATACATTTGGTAGGTCCAGTGAATATTCAGTGGGAATGTTCACGCTTATTGTGTTCTTGTTTTAAAAGGGGAATGACCATTACCTGCCTTTAACTCACTGTTTTACATGTGAGAGATGGGCGGAGACTTGCCCCAGTGGCAACATGGCCTAATAAGCTCACTAACAATGAACCTAGTCGGCTTTAACCATTGATCAGCCAACTGCTGATGCCACAAAAACAAATCCCACTGTGGCGTTGAATGCATGCTCCGAAGGAGTGCCCCTTGTGAGAAGGCATTGCATTGTGTAGTCATATCTCATTAACTTACATAAGGGGGCAATTGAATGGAACTATACTCCTTGGTCACAAAAAAAGACGTAAAACAACGGGATGGTTAAGTCAGGCAGTGCACACAAGGTTGAGCGTGTATGATGACTTATGACTCATGATCCATGACACAGTGTCTCTCATGGCAGAGGGGGCCCTGAATCATTTCTACCACAGGCCATATGTAGAAGACCTGAGCACCGACCCTCCCCCACTATCTTCTTCCTGTTTTTCCTGGTTGTCTGCTTGCTCCTGCCCATACAATACCAGCTGTGTCTGAAGACATTCCAGCTCCTACTAGGCTGTCCCCCTCCTAAAACCATGAGTGTGGCCCAGAGGAGCTTATAACCAGAATAGTGAGAAGACAAGCTGCCAGGCAGCTTCTCAGTGCATCCTGTAAGATCTGCTACTCAGAAGGCTGTTCCACTGATGACACTTTCCTTTGGTTGACAATCATTCTCCATTTTTAGCTTCAGTAAACTGTTGTTTTATTTAGTAAATAGCAAATAGTGTTAAGTGTCATTTTAAACTCTCTAAAAGTATATGATGTTGAACTTGGCTGTAATTCTTACCGTAGTTTAAATGTTAATGTAACATTAGTAATGATGAAATGAAAATGAGTGTCACATACAGTACTGAAAGTTCAGCAATCAGGAGTCTATTTAAGTAAAAAAGTGAATTCATTCTTTAAGTATAATTTAAGTACATGGTCTAATACTTCTTCCTCATGTGTGTATAGTAAGTAAGGCAGCTTTAAAGTGTTTTCACAAGATTATTTTTGTTCTTGTAAATATAATTCATGATTATCAAATCATTAAAAACAAAACTTGGCATATACACAACATACCAGTTCTTATATTTATTTAATTTGCTCTATGTTATAAACATGTTACTAATTATTATTCAAAGAGTTTTGGCACGCAAACAAAGGCACATTTTTAAAATGTATAAAATGTGTAATTCTGCATGACCAGAACACAGAATTCTATATCAATCATAATCCTACAATGGCCTCTAGTGGTCACTTTGCACAACAGCATGTGGCATCTTAATGCAGAGCAACACAACTGCATTCTTCATAGGAGCCAGGAAATGCTCTGGATGGTAATTATGTCCTCCATCTGATAAAACAGTGTGAATGTTAAGTATGAAAATAGTTGCACTGACACATGGTGGCTCTTCTCTCTCTTATCACTACAGGGTGATTAAAGGTCAGAACTCACATAGACAATGAATATTCTGTTACCCTTAAATACACCTGAGCGTTGACCTGAGAAATGTTGACCTGAGAAAACCCAGTTTAATGCTTCAATCGGACCCTGAGGGTTTGGTGGCACAGTCAAATATTGTGAAAACCGGACTCTAAATGAGCTTCACCAACTTGAAAACAGAGAGAAAAGCTCATATAAAAAAATATTTCCCTAAAACTCTCTAATGTGAAACAGGAACTATGGCAGGAAATGCAGCTTTATATATATCAGTTTTCAAACATGTATTAAGACAAAGAATGTTAATTCTCCAGTGTCATTCTTTTTTATTTCTTAGCTTTTTTTTTTTTTTTTGGTCTCTTTTACTTTGTGACAGGTTGGTGGCAGACACGGAAACAGGGTGGAGGATAGAAAGTAAAATGAAAATAACCTTTTCATTTTGAGCAATAAACACATTTTATAAACACCTCACCTGTGTGTGCTGCTGCCAGGTGAACACACACACGGCCAAATGGCCACTTGAGACTCTCTATCACCATTACTCACTGACAGGTATGCTGTGTAGATTATGGCTTGGCTTCATCGTCCACATAGACCTGAACCTTGCACCCTGAGAGTTTCACAGCCACAGGTGGAGTCCTGCTGCTCACCTGCAGTTTCAGGAAATGAAGCTTTGATCCATTTTACACACACAAACAGCTATCATACAGTAAGTCTGTTAAATTATTCTGTTGTGTATGCAGAGAGTCTACAGACTTATGAGATTTTATAAGAGTTTTATGTTAAGATAAATGCTAATCAAAGTATAGATAAATGTACAGCCAGCATGTATCGCATTAACAGCTTTGTTCCATTGTAAGGAGGTGACGCTATGTTAGTACTATATTATAGTAATAGTAATAAAAGGGATACAACTGGATGATATACTTCTTTTTATGTGAATGAGTGACAAATAAAAAAAAGATCAGCGACACTGCTTTTGTCCCGATACATAAATATGAAATGTTAAAAAACATATAGATACAGTATTAGTCAACCATTTAAATGTTAAAGTTATATTATTTCTTTAGGCATAAAAAATTGTCATCCTAGATTTACCTAATTTGTCACTGTATTTTCATGATTTTAACACACACAGTTCAGTATATTTTTACTCAGCCTGTGTAGTCAACGTCATGAGCGGGATGATCTGCCTGTCATTACAGATGACACAATCACTTTGTCTATTCAGTTTACAAGACATCACAATGTACTTCCCAAAAAACTACAGAGAAAATAAAATAAGATCAAATAGTCAGTCTCAGGAGGAGAAACTAACTGAACTATGCAAGCAGCAGCAGCCAACGTCCAAAAATCCACCCACAATCCTCCTGCTTTACATATAGACCAATGTGTGCATGGGTACAAGTGTGACTTTTATTTTTGGAGTTACATGCGGGAGCCTTTTCTGAACAGGACAGTGTGGTTGTCGCACATATCTCAGCTGTCTCTCCTTGGTGTTACAGGTCAGCAACACAAGCATGAGTCTGTCCTGGAAATCGTGGTCCACACTCCTCCAAATTTGTTTACTTCTGTGTGCACATGAAGGTCAGAACGTTTTTATTTTTTTTATTTACCAAATAAAATATGTGCAAAATTGTACATTTTAGAAAAACTCCCTGTATGATAAGGTTTGCATTCTAGCAATTTATGGTATTTTATGCCCAGATACACTAAATAATGTATTAATTCAGACAAACAATATTTAATTTAATACTGCCTTTACAATTAGAAGATGTTTTTGGTTGAAGAGAAATGAATCCAACATTATCGTATTGTTAACTGATCATAATCTGACACGTGGAAAGATTTAAAAATGCACCATGCATGTTTTAATCAAGGCAGAACTGCTTGCACTTCACCATTAAGTTACTTTTAGAGTAAAGGTTACTGTACAACACATAAGGTCGGACTGGTTTTCTTTTGTGCACATACTCTTACTTTAATGAATCACTGCTGCTGTCCCAAAGAAAAAAAAACACTGAACCAAACCAAACTGTACAGTCAAAATGTAAGAAGTCTTACTCACATACTTGACCTCAGCTGTAATGTTGAGGGATTTGTCTGGATGAATGTTGTGTTTGAGTTTCAGTCATATCAAAAACCAACTAAACAAGACCAGTGCCCTGTGTAACATTTATGTACCTTGAGCAAACAAGATGTCTCACGTTCTACCAGGCCATGCACAATGTCCCCGATCAATCAGTAACATTCTATAGTGACTTTAAACAAGTGCAATCAATTACTAATGTGGCTTAACATCTGCATTGTGCAAAAATGCATCTATGTAGCCTATAAATTTAACTTAGGCTCAAGAAAAAAACAAATTTATTATTAATGTTATTTTAGATGAATGATTTTTAAGCAATGTCTTAAAGAATTTCAAAGTCTCTCCACAAATACAAATACAAACATATTCAGTTATAACCAACAAAAATATGTTTCAATCATATAAAACTTTTTTGTGTTAGTTCTATAAGCTTTTTTTCCCACAGCCGACATTCTGAAATATAACAGTAGGAAAAACTCAAATGTGAACAATTAGGTGAAAGATGGGTGAATTCCATTTAGCTGCTTCAGTTCCTGTTGTTGTCTCTGCTGACTTATTGCCACACACATATCTTTTAATGATGTGGACAAGATTCTGGAAGGGACATCAAAAGACACCGAAAATAACCTCCAAAGCATGTGCACGTAACGAGTAGTGGTTTGGTAGAAAGGGCCAACGAGGATCAGGAAGTCCAGCTAAAATGGTAACCCAGCCAAAGTGACGACAGGTCAAGATCAGCCAGCTAAGGCAAAAAATTTAAATCTTGAGGGGTCAGTTGAATGAGGAGGAGAGTACAGTCATATCACAGGAAATATGAAGGAAAATCATCACACTTAGATGGGCAGAATGGTTCTGGCGAAAGGGCAAGAAGAGAACAGAGTGTCCTCTAAGTTTAACTCTCAAAGTTGTAGATACCAACAGTGGCAGAAAAGCCAGTCAAGAATCTTGGGAGGAATCTCAAACAAATAAAAAATGACCTGACATTTTAGCTTATGGCGGCTGATAAATCAAGATTTCCTGTGAAATTGAAAACCTGGATGTACCAGCATGGTGTGTTGCTGAGGATACTTTGGCCACTTCTAATATACAAGGTATCAATGTCAACTGTGGAGGCATTAGAGAATATCTTCTCCCAGTACCTCAGAAACTGGTTGTCCCCCTGGAAGTGGACACCTCCTGTCTCTAAGCAGGCATAGCCCTGTATGACCATTCCGCCAAGCTGCAACTGACTTAAAGTCACCCAAGCCAGGGAAGTGAGGTTGTATCAGTATTCCTTTGACACCCGGTTTGCATCAGCAGGGATTCAGGTAAAAGTGGAAGAGAGTGGCAGGCACAGGAGGTGGTAAAAAGAACAGAGGCAAGGCTGCGGCACAGCACCCTGCTTGGGCAAGGAATGTGTTAGGCAAGACTGCATTTTCACCGAAAAGGGCTCCAGGGCAAAGAGGAGCACAGGCTGGGGCAGGAAGAAGTATCTGCAGAACAGGAGGAAGAACGCCACAGCAAGACGGGAAGTATGAACCTGGACCAGGGGAGAGTGCACAGAACCGTGCAAAATCCCCTGGCCATAGCTCTGGAATGCTGAACCACTGCACACCAAATTCCTCATCCATTCAGTGTAGGACGTTCTCCCGAGCCCAGCCAACCTTCATGTATGAAGCATGACAGACTCATCAGGCTGCCAACTGTGTCTGAAGACACATCCTCAGTGTGTACAAGAAAGCATTGAGGGGGAAGGGCAGTGCTATTGGCACCGTGACCAGGTCATTGGCAGATGCAAACAAACCCTGTCCCTGTAATGTTGTGCAGTACAGGAAGCAAAACAAAGTTTCGAGCAGCATTGTGATAACAACAACAACAACAACGACAACAACAATATTTAATAAAAATAAAAAATAAAAAATCACAGAAAAAAAAAATATAATACACCATATGATAAAAGTGGGTTTTAAGAAGAGATAGGCTCTTTTGCAGCACAGCCAGGCCACAGCAGTAAAATCCCCGGTGGAAATAATTGAATTAACATTTGCTGAGATCCATTTAGCATCCTCAATTTCAGTTCCGCCCCCCCGCGACCCCTAGTAGATAAAGCGGTAGAAAATGAGGGAGAGTGAGTGAGAGTTTTTGAGCATTCATGCTGGTTCACTGTCCTGATGAAATGAACAGAGTCATTGTTGATGTGATCGGTAACACCTGTGCATTTCTTGCTAAAATGAGTCAAAATGGCTGCTCTGCGCAGAACCCGTCAAAGATGATAACCAGTTTGTCTGCCTGAAATCCTCGGCCAGAGATTTAGCTTCATGTGCAATCACCAGAGAGTGATTTATTCTCTTTGCTGTGATTAAATATATGGCTCAAATATAATGTCTTACATATCCTCTCTGTATGTTCAGTGATGTTGCAGCAGTTCGAGCTGCATCCACAAGTTTCAACAGTGCTGCATGGCTCTGATGCAAGCTTCCAAGCCAAGGTACAGGGAAGCTGGCAGGTCATGACCTGGCATGTCTGAGGGTTCCTGGTTCTCTCTGTTCCTGTAAATGGTAACATAACCTCATCCTCACAGCAGTTTTCTGCCAGATTCTGCTCGGCCAGTGACACCAGCTGTGTGGAGTTCACCATCCACAACGTCACCCGCAGGGAGTCTGGGCCGGTCGCCTGCACTGTCCTGGGGGAGTACGGATCGAAGACTGCACAGCTTTACGTTGAAGGTGAAGGAGGCAAACGTCTCACAAGTTGCACTCATACAGTATAAACTGCTCAACCAATACAAGGTCACATACTCTAATATTTCACTAAGCGCAAACAGGAGCAGTGTTACAATCTGGGGTTGTGTCACTTTGTTATGTGGCCAAAAAATTTGTTCATCTAAAACATTCAGGGATTTTTGATATTTTTTTTATATTCATAGATGAATACCAAGATTCACCAGGCTCAGATTTTGAAAGAGTCTTTCAGGGACGTTCATAAACCATCTTTCACATGTATTTATTGACTTCCTCAGAGTCCAGACCTTAACCCCACTGAGAATGTTTGACACAGTGGTCCAACTCCCCTCTCATAAATACATCTTGGTGAAAAGTTAATGCAACTGTGGACTGAAATGTTAATTCTATCAAAACAATGCCACAGCAAATGCATGCCATAACAAAGCAGCCCAACTAAATATTTGAGTGTGTGGTGTGACTTTTTTGGTCAGGCAGTGTGTGTTCCTTCATTCCGTATGTAAAAAGAAAAGCCCTTTCAACGGCCACTAATGTTCAACTGTATGCATTATACAGTATCTACTACAAAAATAGTCTTGTAATGATGGGGAAATACTGTGGAGGGCAGCAGCGTGCTCATTTAATCTGCAACTCAGTTAGTGTCCATATATAGAATCAGTCATTAAGCTTTAGCTTTCTGTGATCTTGAAAAGATTTTTTTCCCATTGAGCTGCAACAATGAAATTAAATTGTAAAAGAAATAATAATTAAATGTACTTTTGTGCATGCGTGTACACACAGGAGAGTGTTCAAGAGTGGATGAGAAAAAATCCACCAGTTTATCCATGTGGTCAGATCCTCTGAGTGTTGCAGCTTTTTTGTTAAGGCAAACAGAGAATAACCGTCATTGCTTTTGTAAAGGGAATGTGGAGGGAGTCTAGTCTGATACACTGAAATTTAAAAAGATTTGCATGTAGGCTACAGATTATATTTGAGGAAATCAAAACCAAACTAAATGATAGCTTGTCAATTTCCAGTGTAATTCTTTTACATGTATTATATATTGGACTGAAATATTTCATCATGAAAGCACCTGCTCCATTAGAAGTGTTTTAGGGAAAAGTATAATAACAAACAACGAGGCTTTAATAGCTTTAAAACTGTAAATCAGAAATATGACAATAGATATGCAAACATGTGCAACATTGTCAGCCTGGTCACCCACATTTTTTTCTTTTCTGCAAACCATGGGAAATGTTACATTTGCTAAATGTGAGCAGTTAAAATATTTGAACGCTGCATTTAAAGTGAGCAAGAATAAAACGTCTGTCAAGCAGTAAACCACACTTCAGGACCAAACAATGGTGTGTTTTTGCTCTGTGTCAAATTTAGTTTTTATAGTTTTGACACTTTTATAAGGACGTGACAATCTGCTGTATGAAATGTAATGTAGAAATGCATTGTGATAAAGATTATGTGGATTTTATGAGGAAAAAACACTTTTTTTTAGGTAAACAGTGCCTAAACAGCCGTCACCAGCGAATAGTCCTCACCCTTTGTGCCTCAAATTGTGTGTCAAAGTGCCATAGAGTGCCACAAACAGTTAAATCAATATGTCTATATGCACATCTGTACACATGTCAATAAGTAACAATTTTGTTATTCTGATTATTGGGATATAAGTGAAAAAATATGCAGAAAAGTGGAACATATTTTAATAGAAGATAATCCGAAATATCAATGTAGGAGCTGAGACTGACATACTTTTTAAATAAACCAAGCACTTATAGGGAAATGTAAAGTAAAGTAAATCACCTACATCCCACTTCTCTCCATGCAAAAACATTTAAACCTGACAGTAATCTGAAGCTAATCCTATTGTGAAACATCTAAGTATCTCATCTGTGGTCCTTGGCTGTGAATGGATATTGATCGTGAAGCTGCTGGAGCTCTTTCTCATGCTGCTGATTAGGACGTCCCTGATAAAAGACATATTTACGTGGCATGTACTAAAGCCTGCTGCTGAAGCTAATAAATCCACCTAATAGACCTGCCATTTGAACATAATGATTGCTCTTCTGCATGTGGGCGCTAATGAGAGACGCGGCAGTTCCAATGCAAGCAAAGTTTAACAACAAGCGGAAGTCTTGTGAAGAATACAGAATGCTGTTTCACAAAAGCAAGAAAAAAGATAAAACCAAGATTACTGAGAACGTCAGGCTTGACCGAGTCGGATCATTTCATCCTGGCTTTACATTTTCACATGGAGGCCAGGTTCAGGAGATGCAGCTAGCTCAAGTCAGGTTTAAGTAATTCAGTTTACTGCTATCTGTATCAGAAGAAGATGCATGCAGCATTATTTTACACACAGAGAACAACAACAACAACAACAACAACAACTAATGAAAGGTGTCAGGAGATGAAGCATATATGCAAAATGGGAAACACAGACATTCTGATGCCACTAATCATTGCATCAAAAGCTTTTTTAAATTTATTCTCTCCATTGTCCTTCTCTTTGTATCCCAGAGATGGGCACAATCAACATCATGGGAGGGAACATGATTGTGGCATTCGACCAGGAGGTGGAGTTCCAGTGTGTAACAACTGCTTGGTTCCCTGCACCTACTATAACCTGGACACTAAATGGCCACGCTGTGGACAGCAGCCTGTACAACAGCACCAGCATGGCAGATGGGGATTCCTTCAACTCCACCAGCATTCTCACATTTCGGGCAGTCAGCAACACCACAGTGGTGTGTCAGGCAACAGTGCCAACAACAACAAACCCACTATCCAGCTCCGTCTTCTTGGTGGTTGGTAAGAAAGTTTACTTTTTAGCAACCACCTTCCTCCCACACTTCATGCCTCTGTGCTATTCCAAGTCTGGAGCCAGAAAAATATGATCAAAGCTCTTCCCCATGGGCTTGCTGTGAGGAGATGCTCAAGACACACATACACACACATACACTGTGCTCAGGAAAGTACACTATACCACAGTGACTGCCTTGGGAATGGCGATTGCAGCAACACAACCATAAAATTAAAATAAATTAACCAGAGTAACGACATATGAAAGGAAAGGTGAGACGATTATAGATTCCACCACCTACCTTACAGACACTGGATTAAAATAAAACTGATCCAGTTACTGCCACAGAACAGATTATACACATTTAGACTTTGCACTTTCACACCAAACACTCTTCAAACCTTACTATACTTAAATAAATGCTGGGTAAACATTCATTTTTATTTTTATTTAGCCTGTTTTGGCTGTAGCGATGATTTAGTGATCTATCTGCAAAAATTGCCCTTTTTCATACAGTCTATGCATGGTGCTTTTCGTTAGGGTGTTTCTGAAATACACCGTGACAGTCTTTCCTCCTGTAACAGTTCCCAAGCCTCCTGACTGGACTGTGCTGATTGCTGTGGTCGTGTCGTTTGGAGGTTTTGCTCTGCTGGTTTTACTCATCCTGGGAATCTGTTTTTGCTACAAACGCAGAAAAGAAAAACGTGAGGCTCATTAAAATTCTTCCAACACAACTCACAGCACATACTATTTCATATTTCATGATAATAACCATTAAAAGTATTTTATCACATATGAATATAACATTAACAGGAACACGGCTGCTATCAAACACAGACTTGTGTGACAAGCTGTTGACCTCTTTTGGTTCATTCATAAACAAAGTCCTGTGCAGACTGAAACAGTTGTAAATATAAAATCAAACCACAAATGCCAGTCAAACTTCATTCAAATTTCATTCAGTAATTTGTTATTTCATATTTTCCCTCCAGAATCAAGCTACCAAGATGAAATGAGGTGAGAATGAAAAACATTATTTTAAATACTAAGCAGCTTTCTTCATAATGCTTAAATGCTGTGTTTGCCTTCATATATGTGTGTGTAGCCGCAGAGTAAGGACACAAAGCCAGTTAAGTAGTGTCAGTGCACCTGGACAGAGACGGGGTCAGGTGAACCCCGCATTTGTACTGGAGGGTCAAAAAAGTAAGTCCAACATGTGCTTGCACATGTTTATTTTAGTGTATATATATATATATATATATATATATATATATATATATATATATATATATATATATATTGGACTTGTAGCCATGGCTAATTTGCAGTCATTGTCCCTGGTTAGGCTGTTGGAAAGTGAGATGCAGAATACATCAGTCTACAGCAGACAAATAATGCAAATGCATAAAAACAACCTGTGAAACAAATGTAGAAAAATAAACAGTCACACAGATACAAAAAGCTAAAAAAAAAAACACAGTAAAGATGATCCGATTAATGACTTAAATGTAATACATAGATGAAAAGTAACAGCTGCCCTCTGTAAAACATAGACATCACAGGTTAGTTAGTCTTTGTTTAATCCATAGTTTTGCTCTTGTGTTGAATGATTTGAAATAAGTGAATGTCTTTATTTCTAATGGTAAGTTATTCCAGACCTTTAAGTGAGAAAGGAAACTGTCCAAATTGTACTTTGCTGGTTTATAGTCTCCAGTAACTTATACTATAGTTATGTAGTGGCCTCTTTACTGACGTACTTTAGAATCAAATCCAGACAACCATCATAGTTGTGATGTAATAATGTCTAAATGTCTCTCTGGCTCTTGTCTCTGTCCGCAGGTGTCCCTTCAAGTGAACTCTCTGATAATGACTACTGCAGGGACAATATTTATGTGGTAGGTGTTGCAGTGTTGGTAGGTAACAAGCAATTAGTGTTTGTATGTTTCTGTGTATACATAAACCCTCAAGGTCAAGGGTGCAAGAGTTAAACTGGTGCCTCAGAGAGAGACACACAATATTTGGTAGATACAGTGTCAGTATTGTGTATTCTTCTTTTCCCTTAGCTAGTGCTAGCTTTTATCGTTTACCTAAAATTATTAATGGTGGGAAAAACAGTACTATTGTAAGATATTAAGAGGTAATGACTTCCATAACCTGTCAATGTTGTTACAGTATATTATAGTTTGTGTCTTGCATGTGTAAAGCATTACAACAGTTTTACAGTTCTGGTTTACATTTCCATGGTAACAGTAAGTAATCACAGATATTATATTATAAAATATTATGGGTTGTGTGGATAAATAAAAGCAAGGGAAAACACACATTTCTTAAAATATGATCAGGATTTGTGGCTTCTACAGACTTTTTTTTTTTTACACAGCTTTTGGTACATTGGAGGGTTACAATATTATGGCTGAAAACCAAAATCATAAAACAGACAATTTAGATTTTTATTTTCGGGAAACATGCTGCTATGCATCACTGTAATTCTAATGTGAACCATTTTGTGTTTTAAGCCAAATCCAACCCCTGAGGACTGTACAAGTAAAATACAAACGTAACACACTGACTGACCACTCAATAGGATGGCTCCGCAAAGTCCTTTGTGTTACTTTAAATTGGCACTTAACCCTAACCCCCAAAGCTCAGGCATCCTGTCTCTAAATCATATCACTGTTCGTGTGTTAGTCATGCACCATGCACAGGTAAAGATAATCTACAGCATAGTGTGCAGTGTTGATTATTTATATGGATCCCTTTACTTTGCTCATGCACGCAAAATTTGAATTGATCATATTTAACTCTGAGGATAATAATCGCTGGATGTGTCATTTATCAGCCTTGGTACAGACAGGCTGAATCACTCACTACTGATGATTGTTGATCGCTCAACTTAATTTAACTACTGTAATGGATGAGGTAGTTCATAAACAAATATGTATTCAGGGCTCACAATGGCAGCTTGGTAACGCCAGGCTGATTGCCTTTTTCATTTGAATAATGCACAGCAGTTACATATTTTATGTGTTATATAAACTTTGTTTGGAAAAAGCAAGCTGTGGGAATGAGTGTACACTGCAAGCAGATCCTATTTTAAGAAGCAAATTAGATATATTATTAATGCAACCTTTGTTTTTTTTTTTTCCTTTTAGATGCCTGATATTGTCAACAGTAACCAGGTAGGCGATTGCTACAATAATGTCGACAACCCTGTAGATGAATCAGGCTTCAGGAAACACAGGCACATTACCATAGTGTGAGGACAGAGAGAAGACTGCAAATAACAAACATGTGCTCATTTGTAAAGTCTGTAGAAAGGTGGGAAGACCAAAGACTGATGCACTGGACTAACGTCAAAGCCGGAGGCACTGAGGGACCACCAAAGTTTACATTATTCTCTGCTTATTATGAAGTTGTATTGGCAGAATGTACTGTATTCTTTGGAAACAAAGTTTTATAGAGTCGAGTGAAATCAATGAGCCCTGTGCACAGCAGACATTTTGACATGTTACTGATCACACTAACAATGGACCTGTTCATTTCATGCAAGTCAGTAGAGTGTGACAGTGAACCCCCATGTTCGCTATGAACTGACAAAGCCAAATGGAACTCAGCTATCATTCCTTTGATTATCTGCACCTGTGATTTTCCTCATGTGACCTGTTGTGTAAAGGGCTCTTTAATAAGGACAAATAACTGATGCTGCATTTGATGTGACAGCATAAACTGCCTTGTTTGTTTTAATGTGTTGGACTAACAGGTCTGCGTCTACTGTTCGTCTAGTTTATATTAAACCCTACTTTTTTTTTTTTTACTTAGAAGTTATGTAATCTATATTAAATTCTTCAAAAATTCAAGAATTCTTCCTTCACTTCCATTGTTCTTCCACTTCTGTAAATGTTTTGTGGGAAATGTTTCCAGTCTAATAAAGTCAATTATTAAACTCCATCCATCACATATTCAGAAATACAGGATTTTATAGAAGTCACCATGAATAGTTAGGGATTGTGATGACCACATTTACATTTATAATGTATGAAATTCTTCTTGAACATTGTCTGTTAACACATGCATAAATATGTAAATAGATGCAGTTCATTTTTTTGGTTTCCAGTCAGAAAAGATTGTCTAACAGCAAGATAAAGTGGCAAACATTTTCAAGATATTATAGATATCATAGACTTAACCAGGCACTTCATCATCAGGTGAGTTGTTTGTTTAGCAGCTGAAATGTCTGGTTTCAAATCAGAGCAAACATCCCTGTCTCAAGCTCAATGGTTCCCAACGCAGCCCCACTTTAAAAACTGCTGAATTATACCTTTAACGTTTACATAATGACTTTCATAACACTGCTGTGATGGTCGTGATATTGAAAGTTTCTATCAGCACAATGATCTGTTCACACATCGTTTACATTGAACCTCGAAGTTTATTTTTCATACTGTCCATCAGGAATTCCTCTGATTCGTCTCTGTCACTTATTTCAACAGTGGAAGAATCCAAATGTTCATTACTATTATACTGCCAAGGCTTCAGTACACTGGTAATCCAGCCACAGACAGATGTAGTGAACCTTCAGTTAAAGAGTCAAAAGGTTACATAGACTGGTGACAGAACAAAAAGTCCCAGACAAAGACAAGTGATCTGCACAATGCAAAGGAAAAATACCTACTGGCAAGAAGCACGGGAACAGCGAGACTATATACAAAAGGTAGGTAATGAGACACAGGTGAAGTCAGTTAGGAACAGGTGTGCAATCAGGGAGGCAAGAACCACAGAAGGGAAGGAAGTAAAATGAGACATGATACTCAAGAAATACTGTAATTAAAAAAAAATAAACCAGACCAAATACAAAAAAAGAGAAACTATAGTAATTGAAATATAAACCCAAAGCTAAAAAAACAAAAAGCTGTATATAGCTATACCTCAAGCTCAAACAGAACAGAGAAACAATTCACAAGTCCAAAAGTAATTAAAGAGTTAAAAACAGAAAAGAATACTAATACTAATTAATACTCATACTAATTAACTCTTGGTTCAAGATAAAAATGAAAACAAGAGCAGGTGTCTGTTGTATCACACTGGACTCCTGTCTGCTATTATAATCCACCCTATTCTTAAGTCTGACTACATTTAGATTACCAGGCTGAAGTGACTCAAATCAGATTTTTTCCGTTGATGTGACTCAGATCTAATTTCTTCATGGCTGTGTGGACACAGAAGTCCAATCCTCAATCCTCAACAATTTCCATATTATTTTCATAGATATACAGTATATCCGATACACTGCCATGTGACATGAGTGAATTTATTGGGCTTCTTGCCTAAATACATGAATACACATTGTTCAAATTAGATTTAACTTTAATTCACTACAGATTACAGCCCACGCAGAGAAATCCACAAGAAACAAGCAGCACAGCAAAAACTTAAAATACACAGACACTACTAAGGAGAAGACTCCGACATGAAAGAGAATTCTGAGTATGAAAAAGAATTGGAAGATGAGCGTGGCCGTGCATCAGAAGAAATTCCTTCCTTTTGACTGGTCAAACTCATTGTCAGAGTCACTTGGATGCACAGCTGAGTGCTGTGTCAGCCTGACATGCTGAGGACGTTTGTCCTGTGTCCTGACAGTGAGTGAGCCCCTTCCTTTACAGCCTGTTCTAAGAACCCTTCAAGTCTCGGAAAGCCAACACTAAACCAGATTACCTGCCCTGTTTACTCTGTGTATCTACCTTGCAGATTACATTAGTGCCATTAATGTTGTCCTCAATTTAGCCTCTCTAACATAAATAGCATTAATATGAAGGAAGATCCTTTCTGTCTTTGACTTTATTTTCCTCTGCTGTGAGAAGATACTGTTTGTTGGGAATTCACGTTTTCTCCGAGGACACGTCTGTATATTGATCAATTATCTCTCTTGTAATTCGATCATGTTTTGAGCAGAGGAACTCTTCTCTCATGGCTCACACACTGTACAGATAATTACTTAAGCAGAGTGCTGGCAGAGGCTGAAGGAGTTAATGAATAGGACCAATAAAATGAATAAAAAAAGAGCTGTGGAAATGACTATTGATAAGCCATATATAGTGAGGGTTGTCAAGCCACTCAAGCTTTTAAGGGCCCGCCCTAAGCAGTTTTACCATTACATAAGGAAAGTCTGGCAAATTAATTTACCAGCAGACTCCAATCATCAAATTGGCTCTGCAGGGAACTGGGATTACACGTACCATATGTCTCCTGCTGGCATTAGGTAAAACAGCTGGTGTAATGTAATGGAAAGCAAAGTGTTGCATGTTGACCAAACAGGTTTAAGTGTAAAATTTGACTGATTCTTTGTAAGCAAAAGCAGCAAGCTCACCTTCAAAGTGACTCCTTTCTTTTGAGTGATTATCTTTTTCTTTTTCTTCTTCCATCGTACAGGTTTGACTGTTTATATTTCACTCTGACGAACCTTTAAAGACATCGTCTTACAGCCATTTTATTTAATGGTCTTCTTGGTGCACTGAGTTCTGAGGAATGTTGTCATGCAACATTAATCAAGGTTGGTTGATTGATGTTGCCATGGTGATGCTTGCAGTTTCTTCGGCCGCACAAGGATTTATCTCAGCGAGCAAATTTGCAGCGCAGCTTTGAGAACATGTTAACAACAGTCATGTATCACAACATATTAGACATGCAGTAATTACAGCAGAAATTAAGTATGTACAAAGGACAGTATGCACATATTATCTTACCTAGTATGTGTAGCTGTGTGTGTAAATTAAAAAAAATACAGCATTTTTTTATTTACATTTTCTTAGACATCATTTCTTGCATTGTGTTGTCTTCATCCTATTCTTGCAGTGGAAATAAAACCTTGCCTCTTACAGTACAATGCACTGATCAAGGCTGACAAAGACAACTCCTCAGAGCAGCAACACTAAAAATAGCAGGTCTTAAGGCAGCAGATATTCTACTATAAATGCCTCCATAATATAATAAGAGTCAGGATGAAACATGGTGAATTTCAGGGAGGAAGAGTGAAGGAAAAAGAGAGCACACTTGGCATGTATCTAGTTATGGAAACCCTGTAACTTAGCTTGCAGAGAGGCCACAGAGGAGTGCTCACTTTGTCAGATTGTCAATATGTCCTCAGGACATGGGGCAGAGTAAGTTTAGAACGAGTGTGCAGCGCTGATCCCTGTGAAATCCAAAATGTTCACCAGCTGCTGCACACCGAGGACATCCCCACTCACTCACTAAGCACTCACTGTACAGTATTTACCTGTCTCCAGGGTTCTTTTATGTTAATGTCCAGGAAGGACATTCTATTGTAAACATGTTTGTTGTCATTTACCGAAAATTGCTAAAAACCCTTTGATATGCAGAATAAATGTGCTGAGAATTTATTGAAACGAATTTCAGAAAACCCAGACATACATCAGTACAACCCAGTAGGTCTTAAAATATTCATACCAAGAACCACCTGAGAAAATATTATCACCAACGTTAAAATACAGTGATGTAATAAGGCTGAGTCAGCTATGGACTATTCATAGGAGGCAGATTTATTCCCAATTAGATCATCTCCTCTCTCATCTTCCTCACATATACTTCAGACACTGGTATACTGAAATTAGATTTAGATTAGGATTAAGATTAGATGGAGAATTTTTTATTATTATTTTGTTATTTGTTTCATTTTCTTTGCAATCTGACCAAAATTCATCAGCTCTACTCAGATCACATACCCTGTTAGTAGTACCAGTGGAAGCTTGCATACCACTGGTGGTACACGTACCACAGTTTGAGAACCATGGGTATAACCAATGTTTAAGGATCTTGTGTTTAAGAATTTTTGAAGTGCACCATGTGTGCTGCCATCACAGAGAGGCACTCACTCTGACTGATAACATGGCTGCTAGGGAGGGACAAGAAAGGAAAAGCGATTTTTGGCCACTCAAGAAAAGCGTCTCCTCATAAAATAAATGCCTGCTCAGGTTTACAATATTTTTTCTAATGATTTGTCAGCCTTTTAAGTTGTAAGCCTCTTTGTGTGCCAGGATTCAAGCAAGCAAACACTACCATTGTCTGAGGCTTAATATTCATGTTTTAATAATAATGAGTGCTGGATCTTGAGGTTCATATCTGAGGACCCGCACGACAACCAGAGACGTGATACATGAGTTAGCCGTGATGTGTAACCGTGTGTATGATTAAAAGCAAGGGTAGTTCTGTGCTGCAGTTATCATAAACCTACTCAGCAAACTGAGATATAAGGTGAGTTTGCAATGCCTACACATTAAAAAGCTATTAAAGGTAAACAGCCTGGACAGAATACTAACAAGAGTCTAAGCTAAGTGATTCAGAAACCACTTTTCAAAAACGTAAAGACATAATCAATGGGGAATAACTAAATGATGCTCAAGAGATAAGCTTCACTTTAGGCAGGTGATGAGATTGTGTGTGTGTGTGTGTGTGCATGTGTGTGTGTGTTCTTGTACTTGCTGCAGAGTGAGGACCAAAATTCGTATAATTCCTAGTGAGGACATGTTGCCAAAGTGAGGACATGTTGCTAAAGTGAGGACATTTTGGCTTATCCTCACTTTTTTTCACCCCTTAAAATGGCTTTTTCAGGGTTAAGACCTGGTTTTAGGGTTAGGGTTAGAATTGGGTTTAGGTTAGGGTTAGGCATCTAGTTGTGATGGTTAAGGTTAGGGTAAGGGGCTGGGGAATGTATTATGTCTATGAGGGTCCTCACTCTGATAGAAGCACAAACATGTGTGTGTGTGTGTGCGTGTGCATGTGTGTGTGTGTGTGTGGGCAGTCCAAATAAATCGATTCTCAGGCTCTGACTGGTGATCAATTAGTCTCAAAACGTGGATCCTCAGGGACTCTGGCTCTGCTGGATCTCCACGCAGCAGAGTGCTCTGATTAAAAAGTGACTGATTTATGCCAAGTCAGCCTGATTAATGAGACACACACACACAATTAATAAGTGCTGATATTAAACCCTGTCCCATTAAATACATGATGTTTTCCCCTGAACGTTAAGTAACAATAACAGTAGGTTTGATATTGTTATGTATTGTCAGTGAAGGAGGAGAAGCCGGAGCAACAGACAAAAAGCTTTTAATACAGAGATGCTCACAATTCAAATTAGTATCAAACACATTTACTGCGTTTTGATAAAAAAGACACATCGGTCTGCATTCCATCTAAAAGCCTTTATAAAGGGATCCTACTGTTGCACTGGGTGAGAAATTCTTTTATTACACCTCACACAGCCTGCGTCGTTTATTTTGAAAGAGCTCAGCATTTTTATCCTCTAAAGAGCAGAGATGCCCGGAGCGTTGTTTCAACTGGATCTGCTGATAATAATAAAACAAGTCAATGCAGCACCAGGGAAATGGTTTACTGTTAAGATGAGAAACAGTCTATTCAAATGTATCCAAGATACGCACAAATTTAAACCGTGAAATAAAATGGATTGTATTCAATTCTCATTTCAAGTCAACAGTTGTTGGGCACAATATGTCCCGCCTCCTTTGTAGCCTTTTTAGTTGCCAACAAGAAATGTGAATGTTCAGAAGCTCTTTACAAGTTAAATGGGCGTTTTCCAAATAAATGGGCATTTTCCAAAATAGGCTGATAGGTTTTATTGTTGAACAAGCAAATTGTGTAATACATGGATAAAATCTACCTCAGCCACTTGACAATGCTTTAAAGCAGGGGTCTCAAACTCACAGGACCTGGGGGCCAATGAGTGTCCACTCTGGTCATGAGGGGGGGCCGGTCATGTAGAAACCAGTTCGACTATGTGGGAAATGAGTTTAAAATCATATCACAACATTCCATCATGATAGCACAATAGTGATATTCATGAAAGATTTCACGGAATTTCAACGTAAAAGTGTTTGTAATGCTATGGACCAATACACAGTTCACAATCAAAAACATTTTCAAAAATTAAACAACATAGAGACAACTGTAATAAAATGTTAAGTACATAAAGCTTATAAGTATAATTTTGCTCACTGTACATGTACATACAGCTAACAATCATATTTAGTATTACATTCTGTCTATAATATAGCTGCAGGGGGAGAAGGTCATGGGCCAGTTCTCATTCTAACTTATTTGAAAGCATTTGAGACCTCTGATATAAACTGTGAACACCCACTGCCTCTTTGGTCATTATGAGTCTTTTATTGCACACTTGTGATATTTTTTTACAGTCGGTGCTGATTTCCTTACTCTCCATAGCCTCTTGTGTCGGCGCATTACACAGAGGGAAAACCCAGGAAACTCACTTGCATGTAATATCAGTGTAATTTCAAGACCAAGAAAGATGTTTTTGTTTTGAATAAATAATTTTATGAAGATTATTCTGCTCAGACCCACATAGTTTTAGTGGCCTGATGCTCTGCAGGTTAATTAAGCATTCCAGTCAAGTTTGGGCCATTTTCAGGGCTAGAGAGGAAAATCATACTCGGTATTAAGGGACATGCTGCATAAAATCGAGTGTGGGGGGAGTACAAATGAAAACTGAGAGTCCAAATGAACAAGAACTCAGAAGTCCATCCGTATGTATGATGTGGGATCTTATGGAATCTACAGTAAATGATCTGACAGAGTGATTGATTGTGGTAATTCAAAGTGAAGTAAAAAGGGTAAATCCATTCACTATCATGTATTCTGTGTGTAACATTCTTACTTCATTCAAATCAATTTCAAGCGAGGGTGAATATAAGATACAAGGGTTTTGGGGGATATCTATTTATTGATCCAATCAGAGGAAGATTTTTTTTCCCTTATTAAAGTCTGTGGTCTGTGGTCATTTACACTAATTCAGTCTATTTATTCACAATGTGCATGAAACATTTCATCATATTTTAATTAGTTTAAATTAGCTTCTTCATTATCCAACTAAGGATGGAGGGTATTTTAGTTGCTTATAATCCATCTGTCAGTATATCTCAACAGTATGGAAGCCTGTCATCTGCCACATGAAAAAAAAAATAAAATAAAATTATTTAATAATAATAATTCATAATTATGAGAAAGTATCTCATGATAATGAGATGCTAAGTCATACAAAGGAGATACTAAGTTACAATCATGAGATACTAAGAGGAGGTTGGTGTTGAGTGGAGAGTTGGAGACGAGGAAACCCTTTATCTACTGGTTTGATGGAGATGAGATGTGAGAGAGGGAGGGAGAGGAAGAGGGAGGGGGGGGGAGAGAGAGAGAGAGAGAGAGGGAGGGGGAGCGAGAGAGAGAGAGAGGGAGAGGGGGGGAGAGGGGGGGAGGGAGGGAGGGAGGGGGGGAGAAAGGGAGAGAGAGAGGGAGAGGGAGGGAGAGGGAGAGAGAGAGAGAGGGAGGGGGAAAGAGAGAGAGAGGGAGGGAGAGGAAGAGGGAGAGAGGGGGAGGGAGAGGGAGAGAGAGAGGGAGGGAGAATAAGAGGGAGAGGAAGAGGGAGAGAGGGGGAGGGAGAGGAAGAGGGAGGGAGAGGGAGAGAGAGAGAGAGGGAGGGGGAAGGGGAGAGAGTGGGAGGGAGAGGAAGAGGGAGAGGGAGAGAGAGCTATAAAAGCAGCCATGCGCTGCGTTTTGGAGAGACAGAGCGAAAGAAACAGAGAAAGAATCACAGAGAGAGGACTGCGCTTCATTCAGTGACCGGTGCGCACCACACACTCCTGGATCCACACGCAGACACAGCGCGACTCAGCCATGAGTGAGGTAGGAGCTTCTTTTAGTCATAAGCTATTTAAGTTATTCTCCAGCATCAAATAAATAAATAAATTAATACATTATTAAAAAAAAGTTCCCAGAGCATGATCTGAAGCAGGGACAGGGAGTGAACACATTTAGAGACGCACAACTAACATTTGAATTAATGTCCAAACAAAACAGCTTCATTTCCGATGTTGTGTTTTGAAGTGAGTCCTGCTTAAAGCCACTGGACATTAAAATCATCACACGGTGTCCCAGTCAGTGGTTCTGTCTCACTGACCAACACACAGTATGAGCAGATGGAAGATGATAAAATGAATGAATGGCAAATAGGGCTGCAACGATTATTCAATTAATCGATTGTTATTAGATTACTAAATTATCAATATTTGATAATCAGGTGGTCAATGAGGTTTTTTTTATTATTCATTTAAACAAAATCTGATTTTCCGCTTCTTAAATGTGATTATTTCCTGTCATCTTCGCTCCATATCCCAAAGAAATCATTAAATTGGAATCAGAACATTTGAGAACATGATCATCATTTCCAGGTTTGGGAAACACAGATCAACATCTTCTGACATTTTATGGACCAAACAATGAATCGATTAAGAGAAAATAATCAACAGATTAATGGATGATGAAAATAATTGTTAGATGTAGCCATAGCGTTAAATCAACCAAACTTCATATGGCAGATGATGCGAGAGTCTGTCCATTCATCACAAAACATGAAAACTTACAACAGAACCAAGTGCAATATCCAGATGGAAAGACACTGAGACAGAATGTGGAATTCAGAAGGAAATGTGTTTTATTAGTTGACAGACTTAAAAAAAAAAAAAGTCAAATCTTTATGATTTATGACAGCTGAGATCAAATCAGAATTTCAATATCTGTAAAAATAATGACATTATTTTTTAAATAACTTTTCACTATATCATGGAGCTCCACTGTCCACGTTTCTCTTAATCCATCTTTGCTGGTAAGTGTGTGTTAATATAAGCTTGCAGAGACAGCGTGTATGGAGCTGTGCGTGCATCATTTCATGAAACAGAGCCATTACAATGTAAGTATGTAAATGTGGACCATAGAGAGAGGTGATGTCAAGACCTGAGTGAGAATCTTCACTGAAAACAGTTGAGTAGCAAAGAGCACATCCTATAATCACTGAATTATTCAAAGCTGGTGCTAAGCCAGAGACATGAAGCGGAGTGACTACAGTGACTAGAGTGACTACAGACTCCTGCACGAACTCATCATGACTTTGTTCATCTACACTGACTAAAAGCATGTATTGTATAATCGCGTCCTGTTAAACATGATGAGCTGTTTGTGGTCGACGGTGTCCACTCCTGTTCTCGTCCATGCTGCTGCTGCTGCTGGGGCTTCATGGTTGAAGGAAGACAATGTAAAATCAGTAGTATGAGATTAAAAAAAAGCATGCAGCAAAAATGCTGTGATAATGATCTGAGGATGTGATGTTACCCTTTGATCAGTGTCCTCCACTGTGAACCCCCGCCGCCTCTTCGGTCATTATGAATCTTTTATTGTGGACTTGTGGTGTTTCTGTACAGTCGGTGCTGACGTCTTTACCCTCGATAGCCTCTTGTGTCCACAGTGGACGTTACACTGAAAATTCACTTGCATCTAATGCCAGTGTAACGTCAACAAAACAGGTTATTGTTCTGAATAAATCATTTCATAAAGATTATTCTGCTTCGATGCACATACTGTAGTTTTAGTTAATTAGGTGTTGCAGTCAAGTTTGGACAATTTTCAAGGCTAGAGAGAAAAATCTTTCTTAAGTCATCACTCGTCCCCTGCCGTGCATGTAAAAACACCATGTCTTCACTCTCTGTGGACACCTAAATATTGATAATATAATTGCAGGCAAGTATAATATTGACCAACAATTAATAAAATAAATAGCCCTCACGAGGTCTGCATCGTAAGTATGGCTGAATGATTATAGGGAAAACATCCAGTTGCTATTTTAATAACAATTATTGTAATGTCAATTTCAGTTGCTATATTTTTTTTTTTTTAGGTCAGGCTTCAGTACAGTATTGCTTTGTATTATGTTTCCACTGGAGCAGTATCACATGAGATACCATCAAAATATCAACTTTTATAATGGTAAGACAGCAGCTGATTTGTGTTCTGTAGGATCCATAATCGTCAAACAGCTTGAGCCTCCATGTGGTGAAAGCAGCTTTAATGTCTCTTGCCTGTCACCATAGTAATAAACAGTGCACTCTTCCTCCAGGCTGCACCAGAGATGGATTTTTACATTTTCAAATAATAACCGTTCAACATTAATGTTACACTTACAGAATAAACCAGTGTTTCCCAATCCTGGTCCTCAGAGCTTTGCTTGCATACACAGCTGACCATCTGAAGCAGGTGTGTTGGAGCAGACTCTTGCCTTTGCAGCAAGAGGTCCCGGGTTCACGACCCAGTTGGAACAAGGAGTTTGCATGTTCTCACTCCCTCCCACAGTCCAAAAACATGCAAATTTGGGGATTAGTCCAATTGGACACTCTAAATTGCCCATAGGTGTGAATGTGAGAGTGAATGGTTGTCTGTCTCTATGTGGCCCTGTGATGGCGACCTGTCCAGGGTGTACCCCGCCTCTCGCCCTATGTCAGATGGAGTTAGGCACCAGCGCCCCCCGCGACCCTCAGTGGATGGAGCAGGGCAACATGTAAAACATGCAGGGCAGTGTTCCCTGAGTAAACTGTCAAACTCAGCCTCATCAACACTCACTCATTCATCTGCTACCGCTTTATCCTCCACATGAGGGTCGTGGGGCTGCTGGTGCCAATCCCAGCTGACATAGGGCGAAAGGTGGGTTACACCCACACCAGTCCATCGCCAGGTCAAAACACACAGAGATGAAGAACCATTCACTCTCACACCCAGAGTGTGTCCACTTAACCTCTGCATGTTTTCAGACTGTGGGAGGAAACAGGTGTAACACATGTCCTCGTCCATTTAAGCCTCAGGTGGTGCAACAAAACTAATTAGATGGCACTCAGTGGAGAGGCTGGAGCCAGCTGTGGGCAGCTGCCAAGACTTGTCAGTTCCAACTTTCTGGTTTTCAGTAGAAGCTGATAAATGATTCTGTACCCAATTAAGAGTTCATTCTAACCAGGAGAAGCACCTACAGAGCACGCGTACCTACTGTCGGTCACGCTCCACCTGTTTGTCTGCAATTTAGTAAAGGTCAAATCTGTCTTTATGACCGTTATAATCAGTGAGGCTGCTACAAAGTTGAAGTTACAGTTGGAGGAGCGATAAAATGGCGATATTAGCAGCAGCAGTGCTTTTATAACTCCCACTCTATCAAGATTTCATGTTTTATCAAGTTGTCCTTTTGATTAATTCATGTGTTCACACTAACCATAGTTTACATGAAAATAGAGGACTTACTTTTGAAAGGTCGGGCTCAGGTAAACAAGGAATATGGAAGATAATTGATCGTAAAGCATAATTACAGTATGAGTTGTGGCACTGCCAGGAAGCACAGTGTGGTCACATCACTTCATCACAACATGTCCAGTTGTGCAAATACAGCCTGCTTTGCCAAACCTGTTGCAATTATACTTTTACGCAAACCCTCAAGGAAATGTAGCCTTACATTTGTACATTCTGCACGGAGTATATTCTCTGAGGCTACATCTACAAAACTCTGTTTTTGTTTAAAAATGCAGTGGTGATGGAGAGCTCACATTAGAGCTGACGCCCTCTGCAGCGACCTGGGTTTGAGTCTGGCTCTTGGTCATTTGCTGCATGTCTTCCCCTCTCTCTCCCTCTTCCCCCCCCCCCCCCCCCCCCCCCCCCCCCCCCCCCTTTTCATTACTCCACATAAACCTGCCGATCACACTATCCCGGTGTTTTCAAGCCTTGAAAAACAGAGAAAACCCTGCTGGCTCCATATTTTGTTTGGAAAACTTTGGGGCTGCATTTTAGCCTGGATGGGTAGAAACAGAAATCTGTGAACACAATGACACACAATCACCTTCTGACTGATTCAAATCATTCATTAAACAACTGCAGAGAGAGAATCGGCTGAATCAGCTTCCTGTTTACACCGGCATGTGCATGTCCAGTCTGTAAAGTCTGTAAACTCAAAGATAAGTCATGTCATTTTAGTTAAGACACATGAACCACACGTTGGAAAGTTCACTGGCATGGTGACGGCAGGGCAAATGTGAGTTTGTTGTGATTTCGCTGTAGATCTGCACTGTTAATTGCTGAAATGCTGCTTGACATTAGAATTTGCTGGATTTTACTGCCCCCCATGATGTTAAGTCTCTTTTACGCTTACATGCATCGCGGGCTGCATTTATGTGGGAGGGCAGTGTATGAATAATTAAATGGTGATTCCTCTCCCATCAGTATAAAATCACTTTGAAGGATGTAATTACTAAACGACTTCCATAAGCAGAATTAAAAGGGACATCATGGTTTACAGTGGTCTTAGTGTGTGCACCTCCCCCCATACTTTAATTCCAGGGAGAGTGGGAGCTTCTTGGCAAAGCCATTTGTTTCATCATTCAAAGTGGGCCAGAGCCCTTTTTATTAAATTAATGAGATAAGAGTGTTAAAAGTTGCTGATCAGTGTAGAAAGAAACAGCAAGCTGAGATGGGGAAAAATGTTTGGAGAGGGATTTTCTTTAAATTCTCTTTTTTTTTTTTGTGCTGACTTGAGACTGATGAATTGATTCAGATCCAAACTGAAATGGCGATTAGAAACTAAAAGCCAGTGCAGGGAAAAATTCAACGACCATTTAAATCATATTGTTGTGATTTTTAACGTGAAACACAAACACTCATTAGTCCATGACTGTCTGTGATTTATCATGAGGCATGTTGCTGACCCTAATCCTTCCTTAAACAATGAACAGAGATTACACTGAAAATAATCTGTAATCCATCTGAACAGTCAACAGGCGTTGGCGGTGCCTTTCCTCACCATAACCCGGCCTGTGGGGTAATCCTGGCTTCTGCCGGCGCTCGAAGATAGAGAATAAATGTGAATGGACGACACAAGAGGAAATAGAGCAGATTGCGATGAAACTGCCAAGAACCTCACCCTAAAGGCTCTTAAAATGTCACAGGACCTGCATATCATGTAATCTCTCAGGACAGCTGTAAACAGCTGTAAACATCATACACTTGACAACACCAGCTCCTTCCAGTCTGCAAAATTACACAGTTGCGTTAAAGTCCAGTGTGTAAAATTTAGGTGAGATTATTGTCACGTGGCAGAAATTGAAGATTAAATATTTATACGTAATTTGTGTACAATCACCTGCTTGTATGTATGGCTGTTACAGGAAATTGGAAATGAAGGGTGCGGCGAGGGATATTTAGCTGCAACATGCACCTTCACCAGTAAATGTTGCTACATTTTACACACTGCACCTGTAAGTGAATGCAAGCAAAATCAGTTCATTTGTCTTTAAAGTGATAAAAACATTTACTACACCATCCCTTCACCTTCACAGCCCGGGAATTAAAATAATAATAATAAATCCAACTGAAGGATTTTAAAAATGTACAGTACTAGTAAACAATTTATAATTCACTGTTTCAGGCTAAACGGCAGAGAGAAATGACGCAAGATGCAATGATTTGAATGGAAATACCTCCTCTATTATCATTTCTTCTTCCTTTTTTTTTCTCCTTGAAATGCATCTGCTCCCCATGAAAATTCTGCAGATGGTCAACAGAGCAGTAAAAAGTTGCTTCTTCCCTCTTTTAATGATCCCTCACTGTGTGAACAGTAGCTTTGTGAAAGACTTGAGGACGACTGTTCTCTACAGTTTGATGTAAATTGCTGGGAGGCCTAAACATTGATGTGCCACATGCACATTAATGTTCTTTGGAAAAACTCTGCTGCTCTGACATTAGTTTTACTTGAATAAGTCCATACTGTAATGATGCTGTGAAAGGCAAAAACGATTCTCATTTAGTGGCAAATATAAATACAGATGGGTTTGATGTTAAACCACATCCATCCTGTAAACGAATGGAACTACCACTTTGTCGTTTTGGTTATGTTCAGGGTCGGCCCTCATATGTTTAGTATCAGGATTTGGATTAAAATAAGCATTTGGATGCTACTCATGTCAGTTCTAGATGAAATGCATGGTATTGCATGGTAATTTTGTGTTTGATGTCTTAATTTCATTATTCTAAGGCACTTTTCTTTGAGTACCAGCTCTTCTCTCTTTAGTTATCTGTCCACTTCATTATCATGGCTCAAAATAATCGTTTCACGTGATATTCATCCATTCTCACGAGAGTCCAGTGTTTGTTTCCAGTGTCTAGAGTTTTTATTTTTATCACTAAACAAGAACAGTATCTATTAGGCAGATGATCCACTGTGGTGACCCTACAGTAAAGGGAGAAGCTGGAAGAAGTAGAACATTATCTATTAAAATTGTTGAATAGATTTTAACTAAATGTTTAATTATATTCACTGTGTTTAAGCCATTGTTGGAAATGTTAAAGATAATCTAAATATACATATTGGCAAAATGTGAAACGCTTTTTTACTTATTTTAATATGGACTAACTATTTAAATAGATATCTTGTGGTATCTTTTATTTGCTGAAAATGTTAATAGTTTAGTGTTTCAGTGTCACTCAGACTCATGGATGAACTGTTTGGTGGATTTTGTTGTCTGTGAATGAATTATAATTAAAATACTTTTTAAAATTGGCACACGTTTGCTTTGTCTGAGCACAGGTTATATGAAACTGGAAAGAAAATGTGAAGACCTGAGACTGCCTTGTTCAGTGGAGGCATACAACCTCTGGATTATAACAACCTCACTGTGTCCTTTAAGGAGTTACCTTACAGTTTGCTGTCATGCTGCACTTCCTGATTGGCTTCATTCAAATAATGAGTTTTAACAATGACTTGTTTAAATCAAAGTTGGTTTTAATAATAAAAATAAATAAATACTGACAACCTGCTTGTTAAGTCAGCCTCATCAGAAAAGGAAAAGATAGTTATAATGCACAGTGTAGACCGGTCTGATTGTCATCAGCGCCGCTCCACACTGCGTGTTCTGTCAATCTTCCCTCAGCGGTGTCACTCTTCCCTGCTGTTATCTCTGCTCCCAGTCTGGTGGTAGGGAATCTGCTCAGGAATTCTTAATCGTACTGGGATGAACTGGGTGTTACCGTCTCCTCTTTTAATTGTTAATAGAACCTGAGTGCAGCATGGAGCCTCTCTGGAGGCTCCTAACCCTAACCCTAACCCTGCCATGAGAACCAAAAATAGCACCTCACACACTGGTAATCTATTTCTTCTACCAATCCCTCATCATCAACCAGTATTATAGTGGTGTAAACATATGAGGAAGGAAAGATGGTAGTGAACCTTGAGAAACTAGTACAGTCATTCTGTCTGTGAATGCCAATTTAGTTTCAATTTAGACTTTTTAGGTGTTAAAAACTAACATCAGTGTTTCTGCTCTAAGTCAGAAACAGGAAAGATAAAAATCAAATGGGATGAACAGAGGTACGTAAATGTAATGTGCCACTTTAGATATTTCAGGTTATTCTTCAGCACAAACTGTCATGGAGGAATTTAATTAAAAATTGAACATGGAATATACTGCACTTGAGGACCTAATCAATCACGTTAAAAGCAGATCACATGTTGCAAAAACAATTATTCAAGCCGCAATCACCTGCTAGATACTCCCCATTGATAAAGGAATCACAATTTCATTTTACACATGCCTTTATGAATCTTAAGTAAAAGGCCGTGGGCTCCATGTAATGAGTCTCAGTGTAAGTAATGTGGAGTCAATTAGTGTGATTGTCCCTCACATCTCACATCAACATAGCTCCACTAAAGCTCCGGCTTCCAGTTTCCAAAACAAATTTTGCTTCACATGGAAGATAAATTGGTTCGGAACCTCAATAATACTTTGGTTTTCTTGTGACCTGTTACGTCATTAGTGGGCGTGTGCCAGTGTAACATGACAGGAGGAAGAAGGGAGGACAACATACTGGTGGAAGGAAACATTCAGGAATTTCTGAAAGGAGATAAACCGAATTTTCTGAATTAAGAGATGGAAAGCTTGCAGACGCTCGTTGCTATCCACCATGTTGCACTGTCATGTTTATTTCCCCTCACATTGTGCACTGAGCCACACCCACGTTGATGATGAAGGCCAGTGGAGCTTTGGTTCCACTCATGTTTAGTATCAGGATTCTGGAGTGAGCGCGGACTCCAAACAGAACTAGAGCCTGAGCAGGAGCTGCATGTCTTTGTAAAAGTACTATTTGTGCTCCGATGCAACTTAATAACCAGAGCCGACTCAAGGCATCAGTGAACTAATCGGCTGTGAGTGTGTGGAGAAAAAATACATATTTTAATATGTTAAAGAAATCTAGATTTGTTTAGATATATAAGTACATACACATAAGACACTGAACAGGTTTTCTTGTTTAATCCAACATCATCACACTCAGTGCTTTAATACTAGGCCACTTTTGTGATTCTACTGCTCTTTAAGATTTGGTGGAAACAACACAACTATAAATAATGCAGTTTATAGTGTTACATGTGTAGTTACAACGGTCAAGCACCAGCTGCTCCAAGATACTGGTGCTTCTAATCTAATTCAGCTTAGGGCCCTATAAAGGCTTGGACCAGCCCTGTCATTAACTTACAGGCTCTAAAGACTGATATTGATATTTTAGTCAAAAGATACTTTCTATAGCTTTTAACATGGTTGGTCAACTGTGGCACAGAGTCATGTGTGGCACATACACTGTACAGAAGAACATTGTCATTGACTATCAACTTTACTGTCTATTTGTCTCCAGTATATGGGAGAAGTAGCCAGTTCCTACTTTGGGACTGTGGCACTTCTGCACCAGCTGTAGCTCCACAAACAAGCTCAGACAACAACAACAGCAACAAGAGTGTTGGAGGATATGCATTGAGTATAATCTAATCTAATAGTAAATGCAAATAGTAAATAATGTATACATGATCTGCCTCAGTCAAAGCATGATAAAGCAGGATTAAGTCTGTTGTCACAACACTTAATCCTGTATATACATTATATACAGTATTTATTCAGTCTAACAATGAAGCTCTGTCGATCAGACATTGAATAAGTTAGTTAGTTGGTTGGTAATTTATTGAATGAACCTCTCAATTTTTTAACAAAAATTGGACCTAAATACAACAACATAAAGAGGTCATAAACAAACAAAAAGATCTGAAATATCTAACTCTGGGCAAAAAGGGAACAAAAGCTGCAAAACTATTATGAAGAACGTGACATAACAGGAGAGACAAATAGAATAGTCGGAATAATTAAACTGTTTAAATCAAATCAGTGCAAGGCGGCAATGAAAGAAGTGGGAAACTGGACAAAGACAGTAAAGAAAAGAAACACGAGGAGCACGAGGAACACACAAAGAAGAAACTACAAAATAAAGGAAGAAAATTAGAGTATTGCAGGATAGTCCAGGAGTCACAGGTCATAGATTCATTAAATTTTTGTTGTAATTAGTTTTTGTCAGAATGTAAAATCATCTAATCAATCAAATTTGATTACTTTATTTTTTCTGACCAGATTCAGCTTTGTTTCCCTCACTGGTTTCTGTAGTTGCCATGGTCACATGGTGAGCCACAGCAGTGAGCTGAAGCAAAAGTCGAATCATTATAAGCTCCAACGAGACGTTCTCATTCTGTCTCCCTATAATTGCTGCTGCCACCGACCTTGGCTGTGTGAAAGCTGCCTTCTCCCTCTGAAAGTCTTGTTTTATTCAGGTTCGATACACCAAGCACTTCCAGCTGCTTAGTTTTAATGTATACAGTAAACGGTGTCTCTGAAGCTGGAGAGAACCTCAGTCTTCTTATAATGATGGCGATACTGTGGTTTTCGCACAGATAGTTGATTTAGGATAAAGCACAAATGAATGACTGAATGAATGACGTCACTGTATGAAATCTGAGACTGTTGATGTGTTTAGTTCTGTTCAGTTTCAGCTAAAACTGTGGATATCAAATGAACTGTTTATTCTGAATCACCTCCTCTATAATGAGAGGATTTATATTTATAGCACAACATTGCATGAATAGTGTTTGGATTAACACAAATTGGATCAACAATTATATATTTTTTTTTAAATCAGAAGCACAATTTTTAATAATTCAAATGGCAAATCACAAAGGCTTCACCTCAGATCATATTCTCAATGGATTTACACATGCAGCAATAAGTGACCGATCTATTATAAAATCAGGGACTGTTCACAGAAATGTCCTATTATTGTATATAATTTTACATGTTTGTTTATTGGAAGAAATTAATATCTTTAAATGTGGATTCTTGTATCAGATAATATTACAAAGTCACTATCATCAACTAAAGGTTGACTTGACAAAACTACACTATAAATTAAGGTACAATCACAATATCTGTCTAAAGGATTGTATAAATTGTAATTAGATATCTTCCCTAAACCATTCACTGCTAATCGACACTTTGTGACTGTGATCATCTACCAGACGGTGACAGTCTGAACAGTCCATTCTCTGCTTTACCTAAAGTCGTTTGTAAATTATCTCTGGAATTGCAGGATTTCTAGAGGTGTTGCAGACCTTCGTCCTCCTCCTCCTCATCTTCCACTTCTGTCGTTTCTAATTTTAAAGTTGCACCTGCTCCTTTGCCGCTGTTCATCGTCATAAAACATGAAATCAAGACTCACAGCTTGTTGTCCCCTGCCAGCTCCTACGTCTCCTTTAAATGAGACGGCGATGGCCTGAAGTCAAGGTCACAGCTGACAGGTGTGGTGGTTAATGAAAAGTGGACGGCCACACGCAGAGAGAAGAATCCAGGTGACCGCCAGCAACAGCTGATGCTTGTCTGAGTCAGTCTGACTCATCCTCTCACTTCTTTGACCTGTTTTCACTTATGCAGTGAAAGACTCATCATTTGCAGTGGGTCTTTGTAGGCAGCAGTGGGGAAGGTTTTCTCCCCTGACAGGTAACTGTAGGTTGGTTAACTCATTTGTGTTTTCTGGCTGAAACCAGAATGTTTAGGTTTCTTTCTTACAGTATGTGTGCGCAGCTCTTCACTTTAAAAGACACAGTGAAACAGCAAGTAAGAGCATGATTACTGCCACAAGGTAATGGGTTTTTAAATCTAAGACTACATTCAGATTAACAGGCTGAAATCGTTTTTTTTCCTGCTGATCTGATTTTTTTTTTTTTTTTAATTTGATCATCAATTCTGATCTTCAGACCAGATTTGTGTCACTTAATTAGATACATGTGCATCCAATATGTGGCCAAATTAGCTGGGATACATGTAGTAGTGTTCGCATACAAGAGACTCACGAATGTGAACCGTCAAATCAGATCCGAAGAGAATATGGAGATTTGATCAGATTATGGTGGATCGCTCAAAAGTGGAGGGATAATCAGTGGCTCGGTTTGTATTTGATAGGACACGTTTCTTTGAGATCACAGAGAATGAATATGAATACGATTAGTTGTGTATATATACACACTATATATATATATATATATATATTTCATTCATGTTCCATTTAAAACACTTGCTGACTATACATAGATAACACTTGCATCACTGTTGGCTGTGGCAATGTTGTGCCACCTGGTTAATAACATTCGTTTATGGTGTGATAAAAATAGTTTTTAACTGCTTTACAGGGGCTTAAAGTTCCATAATTCCATTTTATTTCCGGACTGCTTTGCTTGAGACAAAAATACTCTTACTTGAGCTACTTTAATCACAGCACAGCCACCCAGCAGACACAGACAGCACCAAGAGGAGGTGTGATCAGGAGGCTTTTTTGTCCCTTGTTCTTTTCCTCCAACGTCTTACTGCTCAACTGAGATCTAATATGGAGCAAGTCTAAGGCTTTGAACTTGGATTAGCTTCTCCCATATCTGTTGGTGAGTTCAGAGCCACGAGCCGTCTGCGGAGAATATACAAGATCTCATCGCAGCTAAAGGCTTTAGATGGAGATACAAACTGAAGGAAGATGAGCGCACAGTGGCAGCAGCAGCAGCAGCAGCAGCAGCAGCAGCAGCAGCAGCAGCAGCAGCAGGCGTCAGAAAGCCGCGGCCTGCAGCTGGTTATTTCTATCAACTTTCTTCGCGTGTCTTGATGTATTTCTCAATATTCCTTTGCAGCTTTAATCTGCGCTCAGACAATCCGTCACACGTTATTGTTCATCTGCCCTGGCTGCCACTCAACGCTCACCCGTGACCCGGTGGGCGGAGGATGTGCCATGTCTGGCACCATCACTGTGTCCCAGTGCATGACCATGTGGGTGTGAGTCTCAGTGGAATGTCCTCACTGTGGTTTCAGTGTGCAAACAGAAAGAGCCAATGACGGACTCTCCTGAAGACGAGGAGGAGGAGGAGGATGTTGATTCTTGCTGTGTTCGTGTTGGACTTGGAGCCATCAAAACTTCCTTGGCGTTTGCAACACATATGATTAATAATTCAGGCTGAGCCAGGCCAGAGGACAGAATGTGCTCAAAATGTAGTCTAACAAAAAAACAAAAAAACAAACAAACACATGGATGAGCTTTGAACACTGAAATAAAAGACAAAAACATAATCTATACACTGAAGCTTGGAATGGTGCAAAATCTTCTTTAGGAAAAAACAGACCTGCTCTTGTGTACACTGCACTGTGTAGCATTTGGAAGCAGTTGGTCTGGTTCTGTGGTGCAGAGCAGCGGCAGGAGAGAGTCAGGGGAGACCAGTTGGACCAGACAGTGTGAGCATGTGTCCTATAGATCACCTCAGCTCATCCACACCACTGTGATGCTGTTACTGTCGGCAATATCTCTGTGGACACACTGCTCTGTTCACATGTGGTAACAACTTGAAATCGTATTCACAGATAAATAACGATCGTGTGTTCTTTCTCTGTTGTCGTTGCAGAGACAAGCATTGGGAGCAACTACTGGAAACAGCAAACCATCTGCTGGCCAAGGTATTTCCTGACATCTTGTGCTCAGTGTGAACATTTTAACGAAAAAACATTTTCACGTACTTTTCGACCTTCAGGGTTTCATATTATAGTTGTTGACACTAATTTAGCAGAACCACATTCCTCCTCCCTGTGTTATCAGTGGTGGAACAAATTCAGTTTTGTCCTTCTTTTCCTTTCATTTGAACTGATCCATGGTTCCTCCTTCTTCTTTCTGTCCTTCCTTCTGTAACAGGTTCCAAACTCATATTTTCAGTTTGATTATTATTTTAAAATGTGGTTTGGGAAATAGAACTGTGCCAGAGCCGTGCTAAAGGAGTTGTGCAGAGCTGCAATGGATTGAAAAACAGGAGACAAGAGTGTAGGAAGAAAGTGCAGAATTCTCACCACTGGTGCAATTACACACTGGATACAACATCAGCATTAAATCACATTCATTCAGAAATTCAGACAGAATGAGTTAGAATACTGAGAAAGAGGACCCTGCAGTGGTCATGGTTTCCTTCACCGTGGTTGCGATTTTCAGCAAGACCTAGTTTGAAAAATAGGTCATAGTATTTTTGGCATTATAATGTAATTCAAATCCCCTGAGCAAGATCTTTTGAAATTCATCAATGGTGCAGAACTGTCATTCTGGCAAAATTAGAGGAAGAAAGAACAAATGTTTGTTTCTAATGAGACGCACACCAGTGAATCGCTTTGTTTTAACGACCAAAGGTCGAGCAACACCAACATCATTTTGACGATTTCCTCTCTGGTTTATACAATAAACAAATACAGAGATGAATATACATTTATCAGGTTAAGTTGTCCGAGATAAAAACTAAAACTAAACAAGCAAACAAAGAAACTACACAGACACATGGAGACACAAGGATAACTACACACAGGTGAAACTCATGACACAGGTGACTCACATGAGAGCAGGGCAGACAATCATGGTGGAGGGAAAACTGACTACAAAAGAAACCAAAAAGGAGGGAAACTACAAAATAAGACAACAGAAAAATGCAATGTATGGAGAAAAAACAGAAACAAAGAACAAAACTCGAGGTTTAGGAAAGGACAAGAGCAAAAACTAAATGTCCAAATAAAGCAAAAAGCACCTGTAGAAGCCAGGGGTCCATTTTCAGACGTCATCGTGCAATACAATCATCAGAGGGAGTATAGAAGTGTGATGTAATGTCCCCCAGAATCAACCATGCTCCTCACAGTGGATGCTGCAGCTTCTCTCTCTCTCTGAAGCTGCTGATAACAGTGTTTCGACCCACTCTCAAATGGATTCCTGTCCCCTCATCTGGGATGATGAAGAGAGCTGCAGTTCAGGTTCAGTCCTCAGAGAATCACCCCGGCTCTGCAGATCCAGAGCGATTCGAGGCAGCTTTGTTGAATTTGATCAAGGACTAAATCACATTTATGCCATTTTTCACTTTTTCCCCCCCATTCTCTTTGATAAATGTATTGAAAGGCTAAACGACCCAGTTATTGCCCCACACAGTGACATTACTCACCACTCACGCGAATAAATATAACACCATTGACTGATCTGTGAAGGAAGGACTGCTGTCGTCTGTGTGCCTCCTCCATCTTTATCCTCCTCCTGATGTTGAGACTACTGTATGTTAAATTACAGTATGTCCGAAATAAAAGCATTACACAGTAATATTACTGTATTGGTAAGTTTATGGTTGTTAAAAATAAAAAGAAATACACAGTTTAACACATTTATTGGTGTAAAAATACAAAAGAAATGCATTCCATCAATTTCCCCCCCATTCCTGCTTTTGATTAAAGACACCATTCTTTGGACAAATGATTTTTGTTGTCCTAAGTTGTCCAATAATGTTTAGCCTGTGACCTGAACTTACCAACTGAGTTTTATGCATTTATTTAATCAGGTCCATGCAATTTAACTGAAGCTGATGTGCTGCAATACTGCAGTTAATACACAACTCCAGGCCCTTTTCTTCTCCAGTCCAGCTTTTATATGTAAAGTACATTATAAAAAAAAGCCATCACAACGACACATATCACAGAGCACACATACACCATGCAATAATTATAACAAATAAGATTAATGAGTATAGCTCTGATGTCCATACCTAAACCATGTCATTTCCTGCTGCCAAATTAATATAAGAAGAAAAATTAATTTCTTATAAGAAAGTGGGGGTTAAATTAGTTTTCCAAAAGAAATACTAGATCCAGAATTATCAGCCACCTGACATAGTATCTCACAAGCAACATGTGATAAGGAAGAAGGCTACAAGCAACAGCAGTAAGTCACAGTACGACAGGTAAAGATGGGATTCACGTTCCGAGTCAACCTCGTGGTTCACTTTTCATCGATTTGGCCACAACAGCTCGTCTCTGTGCTACGTTTCCTGGATATTTTTTAAACTGCGCCTTCATCAGTCATTGTCCACATATTCTAAGGTTGCCTCAGATCTCACAGGCAGCAATTTAAACATGACCTTTCACAAACCTCTTTGGGGAATAATAATCCCATCACCCATTCACACAGCAGCACATTACTGTACCTTACTGTGTGATGTTCAAGTCAACATGAGTCAACACTGTGGAGCAGGTGTAGGTGGACAGCACACTGGTTTGTCCAGCGTCATGAAATAGAATCTGTTTTCACTGTTGTCCACGTGTCATCAAGGGCTTCAAGGTCACCCAAGGGTTCCATCCCAAAGTACACTCAAAAAAAAAAGTGTATGTCTTCATTTTCTATGTTCAGTTTACCTAAAATACATGTAACTGCTGAGATAAAACATGTTTTTCATGTAATACATGATAAATAAGTTAGATGAAATTAACATTTTTGCTTCAGAAAAACCGAATGCAGTTATGTGGAACCTGTTGATAGATTTAGTTAAAGTCAACGTTTCAGTTTTTTGAGTGTAAGCAGGACGTTGACCAAAAGAAATGTTGGCTTTCACTTGAGTGCACACGTGACGCGGTGGGTCAGCACAGTCGTCAATAATGCATGACAACGACACGGCGAGAATCAACAGCTGACCTTTTCTAGTGTGTCTTAACTAGACACAGGAATAAGAGATGAAGCCACATCCCATAAAACAAACTTACACTGCATCTGTGTTTGATCAGCTTCCACCGTGTATTCACACATTTCTGTACGTCTGCACTGACTCTTTACCTTTACTTTTTCTCATGTGGCAGTTCCCGCTCCATGCTTGTAGTCTCTAATCTGGAACCAGTTCTTTGTTTTCCGACTAATTGGCTGTGAGGAGTCAATTAAAGCGACAGCAGAAATGAAGAACTAACGCAGAACTAAATGCATGCAGTGGTGTGTCAGGACAATCGAAGCGATCACTGACAAACTAATGAAAAAGAAGAATACAGATCCACATTATGGTCCACTTAAGTCCATCCTTGACGAGTTAAGACGAGCAGGGCAGGTCACCGCTGCCCTGAACCACGATACCCTCCACGTGTGACTATATCATCATGTCTTTTGTCACACTGACACTAGAATCTATTTTAGACCCCACTCTGAGTCACAGCAAATGTGCTTTGGCATTACATGTCTCACATCCTGTCTGTGGGGACCAGTTGACAAGCTGTCTTCCCTTAGTCCACATCCCTTCATTGCACTAAAATCTCCTCTATGGTCACCGTGCAACTGAATAAACCAGTTTACATAGTCCTTACTAGTGTGTCAAAAGAGTTTAGTCTCATTTATTAGGGGTGTCTTGTCTCAAGACTAGTCGACCCAGTAACCAGGATCATATGAAGCACCGATAACCTTCTGCAAACCACAGCTAGTGGATGTTTCTGAAGAACAATGACTTATTTATCCATCTGCACACGTGCATATCAGCGTGTTAGTGCTTTAAAGAAGAAAACTGGAAGTACCAGAAGGTTAGAGTCATCAATAATGTCTTATTGTTACATGAGGTTAAACTCAAATGTTGCCATGTTCTAAAAGACAGTGAGAGACACATTTAGAATCAAAGACATTCTTTAACATCAGCTGGAACACTGAAGAGAAGTGTGTGTGTGTGTGTAACCGCTAATGAACAGGTGTGAGTCATCAGGGAAAAACACAGGGGCAGCATGTAAAACTGAGACGACTCACGGGGAAGAAAAACTGCAACGTCTTTACTGTGTCTACACAGAATGATTTAAAGTCACATCAAACAGAAAAACCCAACTGACACATTCACATGTAACTGGACTCCAAAGTGTAGGTAGAGATTTTCAAGTATTGTGACAGTTAATAATATCAAATATATATAGTGAGGATTATAAAGTATAGTATGATTAATGATGTGGTCTCTACTGCTTTATCGTCCACATGAGGGTCGTGGGACTAGAGCCAATCCCGGCTGACACAGGAAGGCAGGGTCCACTGTGGACAGGTCTCTGGTCCACTGTGGACAGGTCTCTGGTCCACTGTGGACAGGTCTCTGGTGTCCACTGTGGACAGGTCTCTGGTCCACTGTGGACAGGTCTCTGGTCCACTGTGGACAGGTCTCTGGTCCACTGTGGACAGGTCTCTGGTCCACCACAGGGCAGACAACCCCAACACTTTATCTTTAAATAGCTTTATTGACCAAATCACAAAATCACAAAGCAATCTGCCCAATAGCTGCTGAGATTATTCAGTGTGGACTAAAGTGGGGGACCAATAGATACATGTAGGAAATACAAAGCTGGTCTTTTCTCACCATTGTCTCCTCCTCCTCCTCCTCTCTGTAGATAACAAGAAGAATGACCTGCCCGAGGACTTTGACATCGACATGGACGCCCCGGAGACGGCAAAGGCTGCCGTCACCATCCAGTCGCAGTTCAGGAAATTCCAGAAGAAGAAGCAGGATGTGAAGTCGTAGAAAGAACACTGTCAGCTGTGGCGTCACCTGATTTGAGCCTCGAGTCTTTTGCATGTCAACCAAACTGCACTGTCTGAATGAAGTGTGGGGGGGTCTGTGTATAATTTATAACCTGGAATGACAATTGTATACACTAATGTTACTTTATCCAAATTTGAGTGTATGTATTTAAAACATTCCTATAATTTTACTTTTTTTTTAAAAACCTGAATAGCACTGCAGTGTGTCTGACATATTACTGCTGTTTCTTATGTCACAGTCAGTGTAATATACCCATTTAAACAGATTTAAACACAAACTAAAATCTGTCTTTTACCTTCATTCAGGGGGCGAGTTAAAGCCATGTGTATTTCATCTGCAGCCTTAACGAGGCGCTGTCATCTGCCGATGTTGTTTCCCTCTGATTGGGTTAAAGGATCTCTGTGCTTTCACACTGTTTGGCTGACACTTTTAAAAAGAAAACTATTGTCTGAGTTGTTGGTTGAGCTCCTTTCCTTCATGTGTTTTCAGCAGAACCTCACTGCGATGTGTGTCTTAGTAGAAAACAATCTAGATGTTGTGTTTGTTTGATTCCATTTGTGCTTCTATCATTGTGTTCCAGTGGGATGTAACCAGTATCAGTGGTGCACTGGTTCACACGTGTTGACTGTACAAGCACACGCACACATATGCATGCAAGCTTGCAGAGAAATGCAGACACACCCATACACATACATACAAGCAGTGAAATAATAAAAGTATTATAAAGGAGTGTACATGGATTTACTGCCTTATTTCACACATTTTAGCTTGCAGAGCATCCTATATGCAGTATATTTTACAAATTAAGTTAGAGATTAGACTCCATCAATATGAAGCTCTTTAATCATAGGTCTATATGAAAATAATAATATTTTGTGTAAACATCTGCCACCACAGGGCTCACCAGAGTGTCTGAAAAGTTGTGTTTGACACAGAGCCTGACACGTGACAAGTCCACCTTAAGTCATAACGGGTCTGAAGTATTTAAATGTTTAATGCAAGAGGGCGATAAAGACTGTGTCAGCACTTTTTGTCACTTTTAGACAGCATTTTACAGCTCTAAATTGACGTTTGTAAGCAGCTCACTCCTTTGCGCCAAGGTCCACAAGAAAAGGTCTTGTGTTTTTAGTTTGTAGGGACACAGAAGCTGCTGCTCTGCTGCTGTCTCAGCCACTACATTTTGGTAACTTACATGAATCTGAACAAAGGATTTCAAACAAAAATCTGGAAATCAGCAACGACTGTGTGCTGTGATAACGTAGTCTATCTCTTTAATCATTGTGATGTGCTGGATCACCATACAGTATATACTGCATATATAGCAGTGCAGTTAAATCTTTATGGAGTCCAATAATGGCTTTACATGAAAACTTTTTATACCAAGTACCTCTTGAAGTAACATCATAAAGTCGGACTTTTCACACGAGACAAATTTATTCCCAATAAGATAATTTGCATCTTCATCCTCCTCTTTCTCACATATACTTCAGACACAGCAAAATGAGATTAAGATGGGGTGAGAGATAAGGTGACTCTAATAATTCTCATTATTATTATTATTTAGTTAAATGTTTTATTTTCTACACACTCTGGTCAAAATTCCTCAGCTCCATCATACCCTGGTTTATACAGTAGAGCAGTGTTTCAGTGCCACCAGAAGAAGCTCGAGTACCACTGGTGGTACACGTACCACAGTTTGAGAGCCATGGAATTAGCCTATTTAAATATCGACAGGAAGGACATACCCTTCAATACAAGAGGTGAATGTTTCCTGATCTGCTGTTTCACTTTAGGTTTCTAACGCGTTGTCATGGTGAACAGTGAGAGAGCTGTCGACATTCATCTGCCACACTAATCGTTTGATCTTGACTGTCTGAAGAGACACTTTTGCTATGATTTCTGGGTAAAATAAGTATTTTAATTATTATTATTATCATTATTATTATTATTATTATGGCTGGCCAAGCAACTTATGTTCCAGCATCATGACATAGCAGACCTGCAGATTTGAGCAGAAGAAAATGACGGTACATTTCCAACAGTCTGCTGTGCTTTTACTTTCACATTACTCCACTACATTGTTAGTGAGCCACAGATTAAGAGCCATGTTACCATGGAAACATGGCTCTTTTCTTTTAGAGGGTCAGTGGCTCACTTTGAAGTCTGATTTTCCAATTTTGTCAAATCTTGTATTAAAAGAATCTAATTTGGGCCTGGCTCAACACAGCACAACAGACAGATCGAAAATATGTTTGGGAAAACTGGTCATATGTTTACAGACAGTCAGCTATTTATGGGCAGAAATAAAAACCGGAGTAATCTGCCACTTCATGAGCGGTGCGTCTTAGAAATTCCTTAAATTAGACAAGAAAATCAATACATCTGATGTTATGCTCTGAACTTCCTGTGTTTGGTTTTAAACAACACAATCATTGCCACATCTGAGTAAATGTAAAGGAAATCACTGGTGTCTTTTTAAATTAACTTGAGAGAAAAAGAATGCAGAATTCAATAATTACTAAATACTAAACAATTGCAATCTGTTTAGTTTGACACAGTAGTCACATAGACATGGCTCCATGTTTTTTTTTTTCCTCCAAATTTCAGTTCAGCCTGAACCTTATTCATGGCAGCGTTAACCACTAAGTGGCAGATGAATCTCAATTAGTGGTGGACTTCAGAAGAAATGGCAGACACAAGCCGTCATGCTCAGCCAGTACTGAGGCCCTCTGCTCAACCCATGTTGATGTCTGAAAACAGGGAAGCCTGCAGAACATGAGGTGGGAGATGAAGTTTAAAGAAAGAGCGGGGCTTATTGAGCACTACAACTATGACAACACTGCCCCCTGCAGGAAAGACAGCCACAGGATTACAGGGGGTAAGCATACTGTAAAACGATCTGAGTGAAAACGATGATGATGATGATGCTACATGGTTATTAAAAGGTCAAACAGTCAAGAGAGCAAAAACACAGGAGCTGCGTCTCTGTGCGTCTGCTTCGTCTCCACACCAACATCAGTCAGTCATGTCAAACCCGGGGAGGACACTTTGGGGAACAGCCATTTTATTAATCAAATTTGAACTTGGTGTTAGTTTCTCTTTATTCCAGTGTCACCAGGGTGAACACCCATGTTAAAAATAAAACGTGACATTGTTTTGTTTTTTTTTTACTTGTTAAAATGTATAATAATCATAATGAAGACAGTTAATCATAGAAACTAATCAAAGAAACTGACAGAATGACCTCAGGCGAACTCATGAAAACAGAAAGAACAGAAATGGGCCAGGGCAGACAGAACAAATAAACAGCTTCTTACGTATATCCACATGGTTTTTTTTTCTATTTTAGATATTTCCCATAGACTTTATAGGTTTGGTTTGGGGGGGGGGGGGGGGGGGGGGGGGGGGGGGGGGGGGGGGGGGGGGGGGATCTGCTGGATTGTCTCACATCTTTTTTTACTTTTTCCCTGTAGAGGAGCATCACTGCAATGCAGCAACAGTAAATCTACTGAGGATAGTGAGAGCCTCGAAGACTCTACCTAGTGCACTGAGAGCAGGGAGATCTAGTATCTGGACACACTTGAGTCTGGGTGTTGTGAAGTGCAAACCATTAGTTCTCTAAACCCTCCCTGTTCTAGCTAACATTATTTACCACCCTGGCAAACAAGCAGTGGCAAACTACACCTGAATACATAGCTGGAGAGTGTCCGGCCCTGTAATATACTCACAACATAGTTATTTTTCATCATTACAGTACAGTATAGAGCAATAGTTTTCATATAATTTTCATATCTTTTTTCATATTGCACCATCAGAGAATGGGACACAGAGAAAGATCAACAGAGACTCCATTTCCTAATTAAAACAAGATATGTGCAAACATGACTAAGGACTTTATTAACCAAATCAATTCTTCCCTGTAATATCCACAAATAAAAGTGATTTCTCTTTTTATATATATATTTATAGTAATAAGAATAATAAATCTTCACATTGGATCATTTCATAGTGTGACAAAATGCTCGACTGGGCTGTTCAGCCTCGATCATAATCCTCATTGTCTTTTAATTGGTCAGTCCCCATGCATCCATAGGAAATAGATTTTTTTTTTTTTCTTCAAAAAAGTAACAATTGGAGAGCAGCTGAAAAGTTTGGACTGGTGTCAATTGCTTTCATTCCAAGATTTCTCCCAAGTTTCAATCAGCGTTTGAGAAGGATATTCCATAGGAAAAAACATGACTCCAAATCGTCATCTTCCACTCCAGGAAAAAAAAAAAAAAGAAAAAAAAATAGAAAATAGAAAAGGAAAAGATGTGTGGCTTCTTATGAAAACATTGCAGTAATGGTGATAATAGATCATTTGGTAATTAATAATTAATGATCATTAATAGCTGACAACTAACAATTAATAATCACTTGACTAATTATAAAGAATTAACAAGAATGAAGAATAAATAATGCTCCCTTGTTACTTAATTAGTTTGGCAAAGCTCCGACTGGAGTTGTATCCGATGAGTGAATTTTTTTTTTCCTCAAGTGAATCAAAAAAGAAAAGAAAAAGAAACACAAACAAGAGATGAAAGAACTTTCTAAAAAATAAATAAAAGAAGATTAGTAAAAGTGGCCCCACCCTTGGAGAGAGGGGACGTATATATACAGAACTGCATGGTGAAAGTCAGTTCACTGCACTTGAGTGTTAAGTCCAGTGTTTGAGTGAGGTCTAGTCCTGCCCCAGGAGCCCCTGCTGTTATACCAGCGTGTAGGACTTTGCGTAGGGGTTGCTGCTCTGTTTGAGATGTCCACGCGAGTCCAGCAGGGACTCCTGCGAGGTGCTGAGCTTGGCGGCCTGTGCCAGCTCTGAGCCCTCTCTGTGGGGGAGCGTGGCTGCAGAGCCAGGCTGCCACTGGGTTACTGGGTCCCTGCTGGCCTGAGGGGCCTCTGTGGGCGTTGGGGGCGCCATGCGAGAAGGTCGTTTCAGAGATCGACTCTTCTGGGGCTCCAGACAGGCCTGACCCATGGCTGCTCTTTCCCCGCTAGCTGTTCCTCTGGATGAGCCTGAGCAGGACATGCCTCGATTTAACAGGAAGTCCATGCGCAGGTATGGAGGAAGGTGAACCAACTCGCCCCCTGCAGGGCGACACACCATCATAGTTAAATATGAGGAAAAATCACATGAACACGTTCCTGATCACATCACCTGGTCTCCACCTTGTACATGTAAAATCACTGCTTTAACTGGATAAAGCTATATTTCATAATTGTAAAACACCTTTAATCTTGTGTTGAAGTTCGCTTTATGTCCTCATCAATAAATAATGTCTGGGCAAAAACAGGAAAGAAATCTGGTGTCTATAGCATAGACAGCATATAAAAATGAATGTAGTCACGTAGAATGTGTTTCAAACAAACTCCTGAAGACTTGATATTTGTGATTTGACTAGCACCTTGACATTTTGTGCAACCAGAACTTCACCTGCATCTGTTGTGCTTTTATTGTCTAATTTGCTCTAAATGGGACCAAATCTTTCAAAATTGACATCATGTTCTATTGAAGAAAAGCTGAAAATAGCAGTTGAGACCATTAATTCCTCAGGAAAAGAATTTCTGAAACTTATGGAAACTTGAGACTAATGCTGATGTAAGCAATGACACAAGATGCATTTTTGTGAACTTGCTGACCTCATGTGACGTTATAGTTAATTCCATAACCTGATCTCACTATTTAACTATATGTACACAGACCAGGACTCATTAATTGCAGATTTGGGTAATTTGTGACAAAAATACATGAACACCATATTTGAAAAATATTATAAATGAGGCTTGCTCATTTGATGACACAATTTTTAACACGTGCTATCTTTATAAATGTCACAGACAGTAAGCCCTTTGGATAATTTTCTGTTTCAATCGTACATGTATAGTTTTGTTATTAAGACATATGGATACTGCAGATCTGATGTTTCCAAGCCAGTCAGTCAATGAGGAGCAAACTCATTGACTGACTGGCTGGTTCTTTAAAACCTCCTGTACCATCATCAGGAGATCACCTGCTTTTTGGTTTTTTGTTGCCTGTGATTTTAGTGTAATGGTCCAAAATTGTCTTCAATACCATGCATTTGTTTTAAAGCTAGCTGATTTGAGGGCATCATGGGTGTTTTTTTTAAATAGAAGACATAGTGCATGCTGGCTCACTGTCACAATGTCCTGATTAATGGCCTACATACATAGAACTTCACTAAACTATAAGCTAGATACTTAACGTCCAGTCCATAAAGGAAGTTTTAAAGGTAACATTAGCTATTAAAGCTTCCAGTATCAATTGAAAACATTAACATGGGATTCAACATGGCCTAAAATGAAAAAGGTGTTGCTGCTGCATCCCTCTGTGCACAGCCTCTGCTATAAATACTGAAACAGTATTGGTAATGGTAATGTAGACACTGGCTGAGAAACATCTTTGCATCTTTGGCTGACAGCTTAGCAGAAATACTCAGGCTGGGTTATCAAAAACCAGGAAGTGATTGAACTGCCCAGCAGCAACACCTATGCTTTTCCTGCTGCATGTCTGCTGTAAAAAAAAAGCCCTATTGGGCCACCTAGTGGTGAGATGTAGGAAGTTTGACAGGGTCTGCTTACTGGGATTTTGAATTAGTGTTCTGGATTTTTAGTTAGTGCTTTAAATTATAATGTTCAATTAACAGCTTTAGTTACAAAATGAGTTTAGTTGTTACCGATATGACCATCATAATGAAGCCAGTAGTGATTAATTGTTAGCACTTGTTTCTGTTAGATTGGGCTTTTAGGCACACAGATCTGTAGTCTTTGGCTAGCACGGCCTCACCCGGTCTGTGGGCCTTGGGTACGGCCATGTTCATGACCCGACTGACGTCCTGAGGCTTGGGCGGGGAAGCAGTGAAGCGGCAGATGCCCGATTCAGACGGTGTGCTGGAGGTCAGGCTGTCAGTGTAGTCGTTGGTTCCTGCCGTCATCTGCTCCGAGGAAGTGTCAGAGATGAAGCATTCTGTGATGGTGAATTTAGCATGCCGCAGCTGCTCCTCCATCTTGGCGTGCTCGTAAGCTCTGGCGAGCTCCTCGTAGGTGGAGGAGGCGCTTTCTGTTGAAACCATACTGCTCCTCGCTCGGTCTGCACGTGAGCCGGAGTTAGTGGAGGGATTATTGACAAGAATTATGGCAGAATTATTGGAATGTTACCTTGTTAAAGCTGTACAACAGCCGATTGGTTATTGTTTGTTGTTAGAGATGAAGATTGGTGTCGTAGTTTTTGAAGAAACTGAATCCATAGATGCTGCTTACCTGTGTCCTGAGATGGGCTGACGCTGTAGCTGTCACTCTCTTTGTCAACAGAGCCTGCGACTCTGGGTGTGGGCAGCCTCCAGTCAGTGCTGAGAGTGTGGGAGGAGACAGGTGGGTGTGGTCGGTTCAGAGTCCACTGGCTGGCATAGCGGTTGCGAGCAGCTGGGCCGGCTTTGGCTGTGCGTCTGGCTGTGGGGTCTGAGAATAGAGAAGAGAATGCACAGTATTAATGAAAGTCACACGAATGGAAAGGTTAACTGAAGATAATGAAAGCATCTACACATGTCATCACTCACTCTTCCAAAATCTGCAACTTCTCTTGTGGACACAGACATTCCAATTTTAGCAATGAACTCAACCCTCATATTATCTTACTCTCTAGAAAGCTACAACACTACATTTACAGAAATGACACACCTCATTATTCCATTCAAACTACAGTATATTTACACAAGCGGAGATAAGCTTAACATAAGCAACATTTCAGTTAATCATATCATACTACATGAATGTAGAATTTTGATTCTCTGACCCTGTCACACCCATCATAACAACACTTCAATACAGTAGGGAGTGAAGCTAATTGTCCCCCTGAAGTGAAAAATGCAGAAAAGGTAACTACAGACACATGCTGGGGTGGAGGTGGAGTCAATGCAATTCTTAAAATGAGCAGCAGCAGAGTTTTCATCTGAATGCTGAGGCAATGGGCATGCAGCAAAAGAGTGACACCTTAATCACACGTCCACAGTGCAGTGACAAGAGCGGATCAAATAAGTGTGGAAAGTGGTGCTCACTTCAAAAGCATGTAGCATACATCAAAATAGAGGGAAAAAAGGAAAAAATAAAGGAATCAAAAGAAAATTTGCTTGGAAATATGGCTGGTAAAACAACAGTACATTTTATATATAATGAAGTTTAAAAAATGAGTCCGTACTGGACTTACTGGTTCCTGGTCTGGCATCGGACACATCTACCAGTGGACCCGTGGCCTGAGACAGTGACTGATAGTGGACAGTGTGGGTGACTGTGGACGACTTCTGTTTCTGGGTTTCTCCAAAGTCGTTGTCAGTCAGTAATACGGTGGACCTGTCGTCTGTGGGACAGCAACAAAAACAAACTCAGGAACTCCATAACCAGGTCCATTTCCTGGGTGAATTAAAACAAACAAATTGCTTGGCAGATGCAGGAAACTCTCAGTGTGCTCACCAACTGTCTCCATGGTGTCTCTCTCCTCTATTAGAAGCTGGGCTCTGGGGATGTCAATGTGCATGCGGAGCGTCTGTTGCTGTTTGTTAATTGGCTCTGCTGGGCGTGTGTTTTTACTGTGGGGCACAAAACAAATACATGAGACTAACTCATGAGACTGTGTCTATGCTGAGAAACCTGGCTTGTTAACAGCAAGGTAGGGAAGAGGTACTGAACAGATTTACCTCATGAGCATCTCAGCCAAACTTTTTGCATCTGGAAAACAAACAGAAACCATCATTTCATTCCTTAAATATAAGGCAACTCTGTCCATATGTTGCCCTGATCTTACCTCGGAGCCTCTTGAGCCTCTGCTCCCTCCTCCTCCTCCTCAGCACCAGCAGCCCGATGAAGATTACAACAATGCCAACAAGCACACAAGAAATGGTGACCATCATCTTCAAACCTTCACCGCCCCCTGAGTTGTCCTCACTGACGTTGGGCGCCTTAACCAAAGGTGCAATGGTACCTGTTGACACAGTCAAACTGGCAGTAAAACAGACTGTCGAATTGGCAGTAAAACATCTAGTCAAGAAGTGTTAACTTAGATCTGGTGGTGACAGAAAACCACACATGTCTAACATCACTGTTTATCTAAATGCAAAAGGTGTAACTACTGTCATTATGATTTTCATTTGGACAGAATAGGATGGCCATTCCATGTTTTTTACAGTTGTTGTTTCAGACCAGTACAATGTCACATCTATTTCATCCTATACTTATACAACCTCTGCAACACTTGCATACAATAGTTCTGTCCTATCCATCTAGATATACAGACTGTTGTATTATTATTATTTTTTTTGCAAAATTATAAAGACAATATTATATGACAATTATAGAAGAAAACATCCAAACTAGATCATGCCATGATTGCAATGATGTGGGGTAACTCATTGGGATTGTGAGAGTGGTGTCATGACCAACAGAAAAACTACAGATGTGGAAATCAGCTTTCAGTTTTAGTAGACCATGACACGATATGACATGTCTCTTCTCTGGAAGGAAGTGAGAGGGTAAAGGAATTGCCTTATGTCATTGTGTTAACTCACTGCCATCATAGCTGAGGGTTGCAAACTTGACTCTCTTCTCAGCATAGCCAGCACTGTTGTAGATCTTCATCTGCAGCTCGTACCAGGTGGCCTCTTGCAGGTCGTACAGGATGTAGCTCTTGGTAAGGGAGGTGCGCTGTGCTGTGGTCCAAGTTGGTGAGTCCACAGGCCGATACTCGAGAGTGAAGGAGGTGATGGGGCATCCACCGTTATTCCAGCCGTTCAAGTTTATCTTGACCCGAGTGGCATTGATGCTCGTGATGAGCTCCTGTTCTTTAGAGTACTGAGGTTCTGTAGAGGGAGAGAAGCAAAGCCTCAGTGTGCTGAGTCAGCAAGAATAGATCCCTGAGAGGAAAAAACATCACAAATTCTGGACAAAATTGTGCTTAATTGTTAGTGGGGGTGTCACTGATCACTTTACAATTAGTTACTATATTTCAGTAAACCCAAGGTGTAAAACTAGTGACATGTTAGGGTCTTTATATTGCATCATTAAGTAGTTAATTGCATATTTAATTACATCAGAAAAGTAGTTGAATCTCATAAATTATCTGGCAGTAAAGACTACTAGTAATATATATAATTGTTTTATTACCCATTTAGAGCTACATCAATAATATTTCAGTAAACCCAAGGTGTAAAACTAGTGACATGTTAGGGTCTTTATATTGCATCATTAAGTAGTTAATTGCATATTTAATTACATCAGAAAAGTAGTTGAATCTCATAAATTATCTGGCAGTAAAGACTACTAGTAATATATAATTGTTTTATTACCCATTTAGAGCTACATCAATATTACTAAAAATATAATTGCCCAAACTGTACTGTGCTTTTATTACATTATATGGATCTTCCTGAGGGAAAAAAGCAACCAGAAAGTAATTTAAGTACTATAAAAGGAAACTCCATTCTCCATTAAGCTGTCAAATTTCCAAATTGGCACACACCAACTTTCAATAGCTGTTTCAAATTTTCAAATTTAAATTTAGACAGATGAGTTCTTCACATAAAGATACTTAAACTACCGCCCTCACTGTAATATCCTGACCAAAATCATACCTTTCCCGTGAGTCTTTGCTTCAATGATCTCGCTGATGCGTCCTGGCCCCACTGCATTCTGGGCAGTGAGGGTGAACTTGTACCAGGTGCCACACTTGAGGTTCTCCAGCCGATAGGAGCGTTCACTGGGACTTATTGCAAAGTTACCCCACTGCTCACTGTTATCCTCCGAGTACTGTAGAATGTAGCCTGGTGTGGAGAACAGGTAAGGAGAGCAATTCAGATCTACATGGAAGAAAACAGAATAAAGGCTGAAAAAAATACAGCGTGGTGTCTGTCTGACCTCTAATGGAGCTTCCTCCATTGTCTCCTGGGATCCAGGAGAGGGTTATGGAGGTGGTGGTTGTCTTGGTCACAGTGAGACGAGGCTGGTCAGGTGGAACTATAATGAAGAAAAGAGTATAACTCTCACATGACTTTGATTATGTTTTTAGAACTAGTCTGTGAAAAAATAAACATAAATAAATACAAACAGTCTTTAGTTTGCCTCCAAAAAAGACTGGCAAGGTGAGAAAATGCATTGATTCAATCCACATGTGCAGTACATTCCAAACAACACCTGTTTGTTGAGCATTGGTCATTTTAATTGGTTTCTTACCTTGAACTTGTAGGTTAAGGACAATCTTGTCCGACCCAAAACTGTTACTGGCCATACAGGTGTAGTTCCCAGAATCCTCTGCTTTAACTGTGCGGATAACAAGGCTTCCATTACTATGGACACTGCGTCGGCTGTCGATCACAACAGGTGCTGGGGTACCATTGCTGAAAAACAGGAATGATTCAATCAACATTTATAAAAGTGATGCTAATGTATAAGCACATATATTAATCCATTAGGATTTACAACATGCAGCTTTAAGGCTGATGAAAACTCACATCTCCTTCAGCCACTTTATGGTTGGGGATGGATCACCCACTGCTTTACAAGGCAGCACTATGTCCCTCATCCAGGGGGTTGTTACCGTCCTGTTGAAGGTCAGAATCCGAGCTGGAGCTGCAAAGGTACAAACAAGCCACACAGGAGAAATGTCAGCAAATAAAAGTGTCATCTAAATGAATTCACACTGAGTTTCTTAGTTTTTCACATTTTATTGTGCTCTCTAAGCTCTAACATCACTGAGTCAGGGCTCCAGATTCAGGGGGCAGAGTGTGATGTTGTTTCTTCTTCCATCGTGAGCAGTGGGGCAAACAGGAGAGGACATCCATCATTTAGACCTCAGACAGGGCGTGCATGTCCTAGAATCTGTGGGTCCTAACTCCAGACGCTATGGGGCCTATCAGCATATGCAATCAGCTTATCAGCACTCACTGAGCATGATAATGCTGACAGGGCCAAACAATAGGTTATTAACATTCAGCTGATGCTTTCCTGCCAGTCTACTAAAGAGACACTGGGGATGAGCCACTTTTTCAGCCATCCACATGGTTGGAGTGATTTGAGGAGAATGGGGTGAAACAGGGTAATCCTTACCAAGAGACGCTGTTAGAATTTAAATATGAAGTGTGTTTTTGTGCGCCTTATGAATTGTGAACTAACCCACAAACTTAGTACTGATAGAAACTTTATTCTTCCTGTAGGGAAACAAATTTTTAAGTGAATACAAGTCTTTGATGGCATGCCAATGTGTCGCGTAAACACAAAATACTGTTTTACCATTTGATATGCATCAGAAAATTACCCTAAATAAATTGACAGACCTCAACAACATTACCCTGACAAGGATATGACATCCATCTATAGTTCTCATACAATAATTACAGGAAAATTGTTTTGTTTTTTTTATCTAAAAACTAATGTTATGGCCCACTGCCCAAAGACAGAGAGGAATCAAGACCTAAGATTACCATTGAAGTACTTATTTAAGCATTTATACACTTAGTGGTATGAATCACTTGTTATATTTCTTAAAAGCTGGGGTTACAGGCTCAAACTCAAAACAGTAAACAGTGGGTGTCTGGGTCTGATAAAATCTCTTGGCTTTGTCAAAAGATATGAATCTGTTTTTTCAAGGCTTTTCAGGCTTCTCTGACTTTCAAGTTTCACTTACCCTCTGCCATGGGTTTGACAGTGATGATTTCACTAGCATTTCCTCGTCCTGCAGCAGTGACCGCCACCACCCAAATGCTATACTGTCGGTTTTTACTCAGGTTGGGGATGCGGTAGAAGAACACATCTGGGGCTGCCTCAAACTCACTGCTCACCTGGGTGAGAGAAAATATCAACACTTTATTCTATGTTCTCTTATGACAAACCTTATTATAACGTGTATATGTCCTATTGTCAAAAAATTCTACAAAAAAGAATAAAGCCAACAAGTGAGTACCATGTGTATATCGTATTCTAAATTCATCCAGGTGAAAATGCAGTAAAACTGTTATTAGCATATTCATAACAGCAGCCTCCATTCCCAATTGTTATTACATATTTTATATATTATATGTAAATACTTTTTAGTGTGTTTACATTTTTATCTTTAAATATGCAATTCTACATTTAAAATGTAGTTATTTAAAATGTTTTAAACATATTACCGTGGGGTGTGGGTTGGAGCAGAAAACTGTGTATTTCCTGATGATGCCATTCACTTTGAGAGGAGGAAGCCACGACACAAACACTACTGAGTTGGATGCAGCTGCTGCCTTCACACCTGCAGGTGGACCAGGAACTGAAAGGACAAGATGACAATAACATACAGTGAAATATTATGCTCTCATATATAGTATGGTCATTGCTGTATATCATAATTAAATTGATATTTTATTAATTATTGTAAATAGCAGTAGTGTAATTCATTGGGACCCCGGAGCAGTAAGTAAATCTCTGAGGATTGTCCTTTTTATCATCCTACCGTCCTCTTTGGTACGAGTGTAAATCTGTTCACTGCGAACGCCGTCTCCAGCTCTGGTGAAGGCCAACACTTGGATGCTGTAGTTGGTGTATTTCTCCAGTCCATCCAGCTCCAGTGAGGGCTTTGCGGTTGTCACGTTCCTGATTTCTCCAAGCTCTGATGGCAAGTGAGCAGGAGAGGGCCACAGAGGAAAGCATGGAGAAGAAAGTTACATTCTGTGTAAAAAAACTCTCTTTTTCTAAATAATCCTCTGATATGACAAGATGACAAACATCCAAATATATGACTCTTATCATATTTTAGACCACAGACATAAAAGTAGATGCCTTAGGGTGTCATGGCAAAACCTTGGATGTAATATAATCATGCATCCAGTGTCTGCTGTGGTGTCAAGCCTTGACAGCGTTTATTTGAATTACTGATGTCTCACTACTGATGTCTCACAGCTACTTAAACAGCTGTAACACCCATCACACCTGTAGGAACTGCAAACAATGTTACCATAAAACAAATGGATTTTTACACAATTCTGTGCATGTGTGTTTGACTACTGTCATAATGTTATAATAACAATGAGTAATATCACCAGTGTGTGAAAACACTAACACTTCTGAAAGAGTTAGATGATAAATATCTTAATTATAACCAACAAAAAGATTCAGCGATTACTGCATCTGCAATTCAAGAAGAAATGTTACAATTTAATGCTGGCACTTTGTGGTGGACATCATTAAAAACTCATATACAATATGTAACCTTTGTCTTGGAGATTGACATGAAATGTGGGTAAAGTGTTTTGTGGACGTGTTATAGATAGATTAATAAGTACATTATTGATTAGATTTAAAAATTGAATAATTATGCTTTATCTCTATATTTCAGTGGCTTATAATACTAATTTGATATCAATTAACCCTGAGCTCTTGTTGTATCAGCAGTAACAAAAACCTTGTATGAAAACAAACTAATACCAACCACACTAGTATAGTAATACAACCTATAACAGTGAGTAACAGTGGGCAACAGATGAACTGCTCTTGTCATTATGTGTGTGTGTGTGTGAAAGAGAGAGTGTGTATGCATGCATGCCATTTATACATATTGACATTTAAGATAATTTTGAACATCCAGTCACTGGGTTACAGTCTGTTACCACACAATTGAGTCATGGCTGTCAGGTCCTGGGCAGTGTTACTCTATAGGCAGACCAACATGATGTGACCGTGCAGGGTCAAAGGTAAATATGCTGTCACAATCAATCTCACTGACACAAGTTTGGCATGTGACAATGGCATAATATGGACAGGACTTGACTCAAATAACCACAATCCATCATAATTAATGGTTTTGACTCTAGAAACTACAGTTTGACACAACTTTTAGCTTATAGTTCATATTATTTGTTGGTTGGCTACATTTCTTATACATTTATTTAAATTTTTATCTGTTTTTATATTTTATGTGTGTCATGTATTTCATTTTGAACTGATGTGATGCATTAATATACAGTATATTGTTTATACTGTATATTACTGCATTACTGTATACTAGGCCAGGTCATAACAATGTGTATGTTGGACCCTACAATATTCATGGTTTGCCATTTGCAAGGTATATATGGTTTACAGATGAATCACAACTTAATCTTTGCCTGTTTAGTTAAAAGAATGGAAGACAAATCCGCAATTTTATTAGGTGACCCCTAGGAAATCTCCTGCAAACCATCTGTAGATTAGGACCACTCTGGGAATGACTGCTTTAAGATATGCAACAGATAGTGTGCAAGTTTTAGCGTCTACCTCCATCAGGCAGGTTGGCCCAGTAGATGACCCTGAAACCAAGCAGGTTGCCATTCAGAGCATCTTTGGGAGGAGTCAGCCAGGATAGAGAGATGACCTCTGGATAAGTAGCTGTGGCCTGAACATTCTCTGGAGGACGGCTGGGCACTAATGAAAAAAGAGAAAGGCACACTATAAAACAACTGGAGTTGACAAAACAGGACTGTGTGCACTCCACTAGTTAGCGATAAATCCTCAAAAACACATCTAAGATTCAACCAAGCTGTCTGCTTTACAAACAGGTACAGAAAATATAAATTAAATGTATGATCTCGGGTTTGGAGCAGCACTTCAAAATGAAATTTTAAAGTCTGACACCATGTTGAAAACTCTTGACTTACCGTCCTCCAATGTGGTAGCAGCCACTTCTGTGGAAGAGGGCCCAGTCCCAGCACTGTTACTGGCTTGCACCACAACTCCATACTGGGTGAACTTCTTTAGGTTGTCCAGAACCAGGCTTTCTGCATTATCCCCTGTGGTTTCTACACTGATCACACTAAACTGGTAGTTTCCACCTGAGCTGTATTCTCTGTAGCCCACTTGGTAACCTCGGATGGCCCCGTTCTGAAGGTGTTTCTTGGGCGGCTGAGAATGACAAAAAGAATTTGAGACAATTTAGACAAATGTCTGTCTTTATTTTCTATTTTTTAATTTGGTATAAAAGAATAACATTTTCACTGTTAGCATAAACTATATAACCTAACAAAAATTATGATAATATATTATAAAAAAAATGCTGTAAATAACACAAATATAAGAATAAAATGTAAGAGAAACACTATTCATGAGGTCTGTGTTCTTCCCTTGGGTGCCTTGTCATCTAAAGACCATTACAAGTCCACATGGCACCACATTCAAATAAGTTTCAATGATTTGTCTGTCATGAACTAAATAAAAAAAATAATAATATAAAACCATGGAGCTTTATTTTTCTCAGACTAACTGATGCAATGACAATAAATCTTACTGATCTAGTTTGCAAATGTACAATAGTCATTCTTAGCTACAAACCAAACCTCATAGCTGTGAATGTACTTCTACAGCCACATATTCCATTAAAACATACACACGATTTTGACCCATATGTTTGGATTGACTCACCCTCCAAGAGACCCGGATGCTCTGAGAGGAGAGAGCTTCCAGCTGCACTTCCTGAGGTGGTCCATCAGGAGCTGTGGTCAGATTACCAACACATATTTATACATGTTCTCAAACTGTAAACATCTAACATTTGTCTCAAAGTGGAGAGTGGGTGAGCTATTTCAACAGGCTCTGTGGGAGAGATGAAGACATGGAGGGGTCCAGCTACACTCTATTGACTGTAGTGTGACATTTACTACTGAGGCCGCTAATTGAAAAGTTCTGCTTTTAGTGTGGGGTCAGCGTGTATTCAATAATGCAACAGAACCAATGGAGGTGATGTCACCAGGCTGTTAATGAATTGACTCACTTGGCCTTTTACCTTTTTTTGCCTCTTGTCTTTTAATCACCACCTGCACTTACATCTCACATTTGTGTCTGGGATTTGTTTGGTTCCTAACAAATAAAACTCTTTTTACTGCAACTGCAAATGATTCGCTTCTTTGATGAGTGAAAAGTGCCTGTAATATTTGTGCATATTTTATTTCACAGAATACAAGGTAAATATGTTAAAGTTTCACAGAGAACAATGTTATCACCTGCTTCATCAGTGGTGATGGTTAGTTCGTTGCTGGCCTCACTTTTGCCGATTAGGTTCTTAGCAAACATGCGAATGTTGTAGGTGGAAGAGGGGTGCAGGTCGATTATGGTGGCCTGGTTGAGCTGAGGTGAGACATCTTTGGTCTTCTGTGCAGTGTCCCAGGAGGCTGTGGGGGGAGAGAGGGCAGGGTTTATTGGGGGTGCTAAAGTCAGAGGAGAAAGGTCAAATCCACTTAAGTGCATTAGGACAGGCTATATTAAATGTTAGTGTTGAGACACAGGGCATGGAGAGATAATTCATCAACCAAAACACACAAAAACACACACAGACAGCCATGCCATCTAATGATTACCTGATTTGTTCTTGCTCTCAATATCAAAGCCTGTGATTGGGCTGTTGCCATCAAAACCCATAGTCCAACGCAAGGCAATGGTTCGGTCCTTCACTTCTCTGATCTCTACTTCCGGGGGATCGGGAGGCTCTACAAGGCAAAATGATGGCAAGCTCGACATTATTTTTCTTAAAATGCAATTTGTATGGGGTTTAAAATAATGTTTTGATATTTTTTTCCTTCATACGGTATTTAATCATCGACTGTGATACGGTGTAGCTTTTATATATTGACTGTGATGTAGGAAGCACCAGTGAGTCCAAACCGCATTTCCCTGTAAGGAAAATAGCGTATATTGTGTTGTGAGGTATCTTATTGTATCATATTAAATTGTACCTTGCACTGTGAGCTGTATGATTCCTCTGTCTTCACCAAAAGAGTTGATGGCGTGGCAGGAGAAGAAGCCAGAGTCCTCTCTCACTGTGGGCATGATCTGATGGATGCACATCGACAAAATGAGGATGACATTATGTTGTTAGTGTTACTGCTAAACATTACCAGTTTGTGAGGTGCCAGCACAGTGGTCTTGGAAATGTAGGAAAACCCAACATGTGGTTAAAGTGTGTGTTGGTATGCTGTTGCCACATATAAATGATAAACACATGAAACAGACTCAAATATAATGCACATGTGCACTAAGTTGCTTATTCTCCTACCTGCAGGGTAGAGATGACTTCATCGCCCACCTCCTTGACAGAAACCACATAGCGGCTGGTCTCGGGGTTGATGATGCGTTCCTCCTTCTCCCATCGCACCATGATAGGCCTCTCACCATGTGCTGTGCAGCTCATCTTCTTCTCTTCTCCCTGCGTGGCCAGAGTGGTGTTGGGGTAGGACGTGATCATGGCTGGGACTGGTTTGAAAATAATGCAGGGAAAAGGAAAATATGATGTCTTGTTAAATTAATTTCACATGTGAAAACATATAGACTCATTAAGAACTGTCTTATTGCTTGTAAAGAGTCCATAAATATATTTATTAAAAATATCATCGGGCCACACAGTTGGTGTAGTGGTTAGCACTAATGCCTTTATAGCAGACCGGGCGTTTGCATGTTCTCCCCATGTGTACGTGGGTTTTCTCTCGGTTGTCCAGCTTCCTCCCACAGTCCAAAAACATGCAGATTTGGGGATTAGGCCAATTGGACACTGTAAATTACCCATAGGTGTGAATGTGAGAGTGGATGGTTGTTTGTCTCTCTGTGGCCCTGACTGGTGACCTGTCCACAGTGTACCCCACCTCATGCCCTATGTCAGCTGGGATGAGGCACCAGCTCCCCGTGTCATGCGGAGGACCCAGCGGTAGAAGATGAGTGATAAGGAGTGAGTAAACATATCATCACATTAATTTTATAAGGTTTTATGAATTAAATCATAAATATATATTTTTTATTTAGAAATGCGCCATTTCCTTTAAATTGTTTCCACTGCTAACATGTCTGGGTCATAATTTCCAAAACCTATAAGCACTTCTTTCATTCATACTTGTGTGTACATGAAATGTAACAAACATTGTAGTCAAATATTAACAATTAAATTTTTTTCAGCTGAAAGCCTGTGCAGGTGTTCTGATGTTGTCTTGTTTCAAAACAGACAGTAATGAATCTTCAAACTGGTTTGGAAAGATTTATCAAGGAAAATAGGCACAGAATGTGGGCAAATGCTTCTTCAAACCAATTTCGAATGTGGTCTCTGTGATCAAATCATCCAGGATGCATTGGGGGCATTTTGCCATGTACTTAGCATGATCTGGCTATGATCATATCCCTGAGGATGGTTGTTAATACCAGATCTGAACTAGGTCTGTATGACAATCATGAACCTCATCAGATGTCTGTACTGAACATCTGCTGATGTTATATAAGCAGTCTAGACATTCCACAAAAAGACACAGAACTCAGTTAAATAAAAAATAATCCATCACTTCAGTTGTTGCAATCAACTGCACCAAGCTATTAAGCTGATAAAGTTGCTGAGTGAGGCAGAGGGCATATTAAGGTTAGAGTTTGATGACTACTTTATCATGTAAAATGTCATTTATTTCATTGTAAATACGGCAACACTAATACAATTTTGTGACACAATGTGTACTGAAGTATGGGCTACAATGATGAATTATTTTTCAAATATCAAATTTAAATTGTTAATTTAACTTGTTACTATTAATAAAACGTACAGTATAGAGAAGACTGTTAATAAACTATAATGATCACATGGTTCTCTTTAATGCGCTGTTGAAAAAGCAGCGCTAATGTGCCTCTTGTATCTGAGGATCCTAAATGGTACAGTGATGCTCTGCCACACTAAACACACACTAACTATATACATGCCTCATTACACCCACAGTAGAGTGTATAACAACCCTCTGCTCCCAGATGCTCACACACACTCAGACACACACACAAACACAAAGCATGACTCCAGTGATGTGATGGGAAGTGTCAGGCAAGAGGTTGCAAACATTTAAGCCTCATCTCTTATTCACTCTGCAGCCATTTGGGGCTCGGCTGTGGAAAAGAATGCTGATTTATTTTGCATGACAAGTATGAATTTTTTGTGAGAAACATTTGGATAAGTGAAGGGAAAAAAATAACTGCTGAGGCTTTATGTAAACGTTATCATATTAGAGCACAGTTACTTTCATTTTGCTGTGTAAGTGGCTCGGAGGTAGCACAGGGCAATGTTGTTGACATTTACCCTGGCACACCGGGATACAGTGCTAGGTGACAAAAAACAGGGATGTGAAAGGAGTGTATGAACTGAAACATTAAAGACATTTCAACATCCAGGGGGTGGAAGGGAAAAACATTAAAACCACAGAAATAGCATTTTTCATAAAGTGTGGTTCCTGTGATTCCATATATTACAATAATAGATACAGTTTGCTAATATGCTAATACACTATTTTGACTGTCACTTAGATGTGCAGCAATAATTAACATTTCAGTGCTGTCCTACTGTAAAAAGCACAAACATACTACTGGCAATTTTCTTGATGAGTTGCTCAGAATAAAATAAAAGGAGTAATTTCAATTTAAAAATAGAAAACAAACAACTGAAAGGAGAAAGTCTGAGCACATTCAGTGTTTTAGTGTTATATGAGAATACCACAAAAATTATAAGATAAAAAAACAAACAAAACCAAAAAACAAATACACTGAGAGGCACAAAAAAGTTAATCCCACGATGGTCAAAAAAACTGTAGTTAAAAGATAAATTGGAGTCACACAAACTGTGACAACTGTCATTTTCAGATATTGTCTAAATTGTCTGAAACCCTATACACTTTCTATTCTTGTCTGCCAAGATTCAAAGAAAATGTATTGCCACATTGTTTATCTTTGTAAGTATTTATTTTCCTACACTCATGACTGACAATTTTAAAAGTACATAATTTTCAATGTTATTGTATACAATATTATTCTTGATATGAGATTATTGTCCCACAGAAGCAAACCCAGCATGTCTCTGCAACATAAAGCATGCTAAAAGATGAGACACATGCAATCTGAATGTGTGCATCTCAAGTGTTTTGTACAACTTGTGTCTGTATATCTGCAAGTGAACAAGTGTGTTTGTGTTTCCAAGCAGCCCAGCTGAGCCAACCCTCCCGAGGCTCACTGCGTGGCCATGTAATTGTTACGCTGATGTATTTCTTTAATATTGAGAGGAATTATAGGAACATAGTGGCAGAGATAGTGAACAAAACAAATGTTGTGTAACCCTAAACCTTGTCTTATGTTGAATCATTTACAATCTCTCTTTCTTTTTTTGTCCAGTGGTCATTAGGCATAATGTGATTAAATGAAGCATAAATAGATCACAATCCTTCACACATGTAGACACACAGAGAGGCACTCATGCACTGCTTCTAATTGAAAACAATATGATGTGATGTGTGTATGAGGAAGAGTGGAGGGTGGTACTGTGTATTTTTCATCCAGAGATTATTCCTGGAAATGAGCTGCTGCATCCGCAGCTCTTGCTAGTATAAAGAAAAAAAACATCAACACTGCAGCTTCTGGGAAGCCAAACAATACAAAAACAGTAGAGAAGCAGAGTGTGTGTTTTCTGCACAGTTCAATGTGTCTCTTATGTAGAGGTGAGGAGAGCCCTGTTCCTCCACAGCAACCCAGAGGGCAGTGATGATACATTTAGGCCTGTAGGGGATGGTGGGGAAAGGCTGACTGCTGATAGGCTACTCCCATGAGACAAAAGCATCCCCCCTCCTTCTCCCAGGCTCCCTTTCACCTGGCCAGGTTACCATAACAACCAACATCGGACAGTCTCTCCTCTCCAACCTCACCTCCCTCCTCCCTCTCCTCCCTCCCTCCCCCCCTCTCTCCCTCCCTCCAGTATCTACTCTTAGAAAAAGGACCATTTCTAGTAGCCAGGAATAGAACATGGACTTGCCATTGATTATCACAGGAGTATGATGATGACTACACAATCACAACTTGAATGTCGCAATGCAGGGCCAAAAAAAAAAAAAAAAAACCCTCTCCTCCCTCCCCCCCCCCCTCTCTCCCTCCCTCCAGTATCTACTCTTAGAAAAAGGACCATTTCTAGTAGCCAGGAATAGAACATGGACTTGCCATTGATTTTCACAGGAGTATGATGATGACTACACAATCACAACTTGAATGTCGCAATGCAGGGCCAAAAAAAAAAAAAAAAAAAAAAAAAAAAATAGTTCTGATATTTTGAACTCACAGTGTACGTATCAAAATCAACCAAATATGAGGAATCAAGAGATGAATATTAACACATTATTACAGCAGGACGGCTAAATCAGTGCATGACTTTTTAACAGTAATCCAAGAAAGAACATGCCAAGATTGTCTCAGAGGTTCTATGAGATATTATAGGTGATTAAAATAATTGTGGTTACCTTAACTGAGGCAGATTAACTGTTGTTAACAAGAAAAATGGCTGAAAAGTCAAGTTCCATATAGGATGTTGCACCGTGTGCTAAAAGAAGACTCAGTCGACAAAGTTTGATTGCTTATAGAATATTTAAAAGGGTGAAAGACTAAATTACTTTTGATTACCCTACAGCTTTACTATATTTAGCTGCTGTTAACAAAAATAATTTACATTTTTATTAAATATTAAAAATCTGTAAACTACCTTTTTTTTTCTCTTCCTGATGAAATAGCTTAATCATCAACCATGTTAAGAACATAGGGATGTTAGTCTGTATTTCACCGCACACAATGTTACTGGCTGCATGGAAAGCCATGGTGCGTGCCCCACCCAATGGCCCACAAGGGCCAGACAACAGCAGACGGACAAGGATGTGTAGAGCTCCTTGCCCTAAAGGCACAGTCTGGATGGTCGGGGGGCGGCGCTGTGGTGATTTCACAGATATGACTGGTTCACAGGGCTGCCTCCAATGTTCTGAAATAATTTCCTTAGCTGCACAATTGGCTTGGAGGTGGAGCATGATACTAAATGAATGTCTGCAGACTGGGTGGACTTCTGTTGAGAGGAGGGAGGGAGGTTTGCAGATGAGTAAATAAGATAAAAGAAATAGAGAGGAGAGGAAGAGGGGTCTTCCTCATGGTTGTTTGCTGGAGACTGCTCAATCAGTGACCACAGGACCATTTACCACTTCTCTTCAGTGCAGCCTCATTATGTGCTCCGTCCTCATCACTGCGTATGCTGACATCATGATGTCTAATAGGCTTGATTGGTCTTAAGTGGCCCTGATAAACATTGAGTGGCTGTTGACTGAGTCTGATAGCATCCGCCGTGAATTGGTAATGAATTGACTGAATTGCATCTGTTTTAAAGGTAGGGATGCTTGAATAGAAATTGCATAAAAATCATTTGTTTAAGCCACCACCTACTGCCGCTATTATAGTGACACAGAAATGACTATGACTCCTACAAAGCAGCATATGAAAGGAAAACTAAACAGAACACAAGCACATCTGTGCAAACATACGCAGTCATGTGCAACTTAATCCTGGTGCAGTGAGTGCAAACCATTTTTCCTGAATGTTAGTGCCGTGGTGATATGCATACAGGAGGATACATGGTGTATTATGTTGAGACATCGGCCTATGCACAGACACTCATAACAATGAAAGTGCCAAGCCACAACAGCACAATAGGTACAATTCATTTCCTGGGAAATGACACCACAATAGCCATGCTGAGTGGGATCTATCTGAACCACTACATTAGCAGCCTGGACCATCAATCTTTTGTAATGGCTGCAGTGTGCTTCACTGTATCTGTCTTCACATTAATGTTTTACAACTCTTTTGTGTACAAATACAGCCTGTCCTTCTGTGTGCTCATAATCATGTTTGCTCATCTGTGTCATCAGCAAGAAATGATAGCATTACCACCATGTTCACACTGTACATCTCAGAATTTCTATTCATTCATTCATTTATTTTACTTTACTTATAGTATTACTACAACTCTTGTATAGCCAGACCTTTTTCTGCAGTGATGGTGTCCATGCAAAACAGTATTATTGTGAAACATTAGCATGTGGGGACGTAAGAACTGTCATTAAAATGGCCATTTCCTTTGTGAAAATCAGAGTAGTGAAGAAGACTTTGAAATGGTGACAAAAAAAGAAATGTGCTGCAGAGAACACACAGCGAATGGCAGGTTTATAACTATGCTCTATCCCCAGTGAGTCACATGGATACATCAAGTTTCACTTGGACATCCAATGATACAGAACGAAGATCATGCTATCCATCACATGAGTACTTCAGCATGCGTCAGCTTGTGTGCTCTCTAATTGGCTCCTAAGCCTCTTAAGTAGCTGCCACTACTCAAGTGGTGTAGGCTGGCCTGGATAAACAACTTAAAAACAGCACAGAACATCACAGTGTCTGACATTACAAAGTATTAAAGCCTTAGACATTACTGTGGACTGCATACTCAATGACATACAGTAAGGACACTCATTACCATAAGGCATTTGCTTGCCCTAACCATTACAATGAAATATCTAACCTCATCCCTTAACCTTAAAACTAATTCTTAATCCTCAAACTGTCTTCAGTTTGAGGATTATGGCTGGTTTCTGAAGTTTTCAAAAACCAGCCATAATGTCCACAACTCAAACTGGTTCTCACAAAGGCACAAGTATACAACACATGAAAAGATTATTAATAATATATAAATAAATAATAAATAAAAAACAGATCCTGCAGTGTGTCATGAAATTATCTGGTTAAACTTAATGATTGTGAAATCAGTACTTGAATATCCATTTAAATCCATCCAAATAAATCCAAAACATTTCTCACACATTAATGATGGCATATTAAAATGGCATTAGTGATAAGCAACTAAATTTGAAGATTAATTTATGCTAATATTTCTTGAAAGCATACATTGCCAAGACAGCTTGGAAAGAGAAAGAGAAAGAAATATTTTCTACTTTCTACATGTTCTCTGGTGAATCACTTTTAAATCATGGATAGGACATTTTTAATCAAACAGTTAAATAAAGCCTCTGAGTGTTCATCTGTAGTATTGTCTATATGCTGCAGTGCTCCTATTCTGCTATATGTTAAGTTTACTCTGGTCAGTAAAGCATATGTGATATATATCAGATGCATGATGATGTCAGAATGTTGTAAAATAAAAAAGGCTCATCAACTTACAGTTGAGTAGGATGCAAATTACACTTAGTATTGAACAGCTTTTAGAAAATATGAATCCATATGCAAGTTAGGAAATATTACAGCTGCAGTTGGCAGTTCTGATAGAAAAGATGATTTTTGAGTTTGATCCACAAGACATTAAAATATAGATGTTTTAGATTACAGATTATCACAAATCTCTGCACTGACCTGTCATCAGCTAAGTATGGAGAGATACTGTACAGTTGTTACATACATGTCAGGTGACCAGAGGTGACTCTCCCTCTTTAAAATACTTTGCTGATCCTAACATATGTTTAATTGTGTTCATTGCCCATCTTTCTTTACTTAGAACATAGTAAGTATTTGCTAGTTCTGAAGTACCGATCGTTCTACTGAGGGAACTGCATACAGAGTGATTGTGGTGGAACAGCCAATAGAAAGGCCTACTTTTTCCTCTGAATTGCTATGTAATTGGCCAACATCACTGTAAAACACACTTAGATGAAATAAAGGACCGCACTGTGAGTTGGTGCATCTGCAGGCGTGTGCATACGCTTGCCTGTAGGAGAGCATAGTGAGCTGAAGTCAGACAGTATGTAGCTTAATCATGTAGCTTATTTTGCTGTAGCAGAGTTTGATCAAAATGAGCACTCAGTCACAGTGGATACACAGACAGACTGTGTAACAATTTTCTTTCATCTTCAGAAAAAAAATAATCTGAGACACTTTTCTGTGCTGAATGTAGAATGTCAAATGTCTCTGTTTGAGGTGCTCAACAAGTACAATGCATTTTCCTACAGACAGACATTAAGGAAGCATATTGATGGTTTTGTAATATAAAAGAGTGGCTGTACTGTATCTCCCGCAATTTTGAAAGTAGGGTGAACTGTGTAGCCTACAATAGTGAAAATGTACAGTAGAGGAAAGGTTGGATGAGAGAGGATGGAAAAAAGGCACCCCCTTTCCTCTGTCCCTCAGCTCCCTTTTCCACATGGCAGCCGCTGTCTGCATGCAGGGTTCAGAGCTTAATGGAGGGGAGCTAAGTCTTTGGCCATACAGTAGATAAATGTTGTGCTTTCTCCCAGATATGAGGCGGAGATGGCTGTGTGCATTGCTTTCATGGGATTCATTCAAGCACACAGCAAAAAGCCAGCACCATGACAACATCCTGCTGGTGGCCTGACTTTCACAGACAAAGCTGACTTCAGTTGAACTTTGGGCAGTAGCACACCCCACCAGAGAACCTTGGGCTTTATCATGAATATTTTAGTTTAATATTACCAGCAGCACTGATCATGATCAACCTGAGCAAACACTGGTCAATTTTGATTAAAATGTGACCATTATAATCAAAACTTCACCGACATAATATACATCATGTGAGACATAACCCTAAACACTGAGAAAAACCAAAGCACACATCATCATCTATACAAGCCTGAAACACTAAGATGCTAATTCTTAAGTTACCCCATACGGGTTTAGAAATGTGCCATTTTCCCAGGAGACTTACTTTTGACATTGAGATACATGGACTTGCTGACATCAGCTCCAACATCGTTGCTGACTCTACACAGGTAGAAGCCACTGTCCTCTTCCAGCACATGCTTAATGAGCAGAGAGCCATTGACCAGCACCTCGATCCGAAAGCCTGAGTTGAGGGCGATGGGTTTGAATTGAGGGACCCCGGCGCCTGTCACAAAGTCATAACATATTCAGGATGGATATACAGGAAAACATGACCTGGCTAACAAATTTTTACTCTTTATTTTCAGAGAAAAAAAACTTCTAAACTTCTAAAAGGAATCTAGGTTTAGAGCTAACAATAACCCTATCATCAATACAATATTACTGTTTCTGAAATAAAGGGCATGAAAAAGATTCCTGAGGGGATTCAACTATGTGTAACTGAGTGGTATACAAACATGTTTTCTGTGACTGAAATACAAATCATGAACATCACAGGCATCACAAAGGTGGACACCAAGTGTACTAGATGGCATTAGATTGTGTAGGTTCACCTATAATAGTCATTGTTCTTTACATACACATGATTAGTTTTTATTAGGATTAAAGTTTGTGGCCAGATCAATTTCTTTATTTATTTTGTATGCCAACAAATTTATTTGAATTTCATTAAAAAATGTTTTTCACTTTGTGGTCCTTTGTGTGATAACAGAATAAAATTCAATTAAAAAAAACTCTTTGTAACACTGCTGTTTCTCAGCATACAGTGCTTATTTGTACTTCTATAAGGGGAATTCATGAATTTAACCTCAAGGCTGTGGACATTTTGTTTGCTGTGTTGGCATTCAGAAATCTGCCACTGAGAATATATTTGCGCTAGGACAAAAATTCTAATGCTATCAACTAAAAATCCTCTGAAACATGTGAAACATCCTTAACTTTCACTAAACCTGGGATAAAGAACTGCGACTTACTACAGCATGTAATGTATGTGTAATGTATGTGAATGTGGTAATCATGCATTACCTTTAGAGTACTCCCACTGTATAGTGGGGACAGGATAGCCTTCTGCTGAGCAGTTTAATATCACTGCCTTTCCATAGATGCCATCCTGATCCTTAGGTTGCACCACAAATTTGGGAGGAACTGCATGACAAGTAACCATAAATTTCATACTATTACCGCTACATATAAATGTATCCAGGGTTAGAAATCAAGTAAAAATATTTTGTACCATTATAACAACCTCTAAAACTTCCTGAAACTGACAAACCCCATGTACTACCTGTCTTGCATTTCTAAGCAAATGGCACAAGAACATCTGAAAGTGTCTTATATGAAATCGCATCCCTTTGCATTTTGTTTTCCTCTTCACCTCTACCCTCCCGCTCTCATTTATCTCCCTCTCCTCACCTCGGACGATGAGCTGGCTCTGGTGCTCCACGGCAGCAGCCTGGTTGCGTGCGATACAGGTATAGTTGCCATTGTGCATCAGTGTGAGATTGGAGATGCGCAGAGAGCTGGTAAAGTCTATGTTGTCTATGGTGACACCCAGGCTGGCTGGAATTGGTCTTCCATCCTTTTGCCAGGTGATAAAGACGGGTTGGTCGCCAGACATGACCACACAGGGGATGAAGACTCGCTGGCCAATGGAAAACCGAGGGAACTCAAATGGGTGGATGGTGGGTGGGACTGTAGAGGAAAAGTGTAAATAAATTTTCCCTTTCCGAGTTTTACCTCAGGCCTGAGGGTTAACATGCCTATAATTTAAGTTTAATTTTAACAACAGACAACAAGTTTATGACTTGAGCCTCAGAAGTACCTCTGCTATTATTCTGTCATGGCTGTGGTACTTTATAAAGCATTCCCATGGTACCTTATTAGTTACATTTCTCTCTTTATTACCCTCTTCTTCATGTAAGAACATTATACTGTGATTTTGCAGGAATGGGAGAAATATTTTATTACTTCTCCCAATGCAGAGCAGTCGAATTCTCTCTCAAAGAACATGCATATAACATTCTCTCTCACTCTTTTCTGCTCTCTGGGGACACTGTAGCCATCGTGAGAACCAGATGCTTTGGAAAATTAATGATTTAAAATAACATTGGAATAAGCAGCACTTCAGCGCTTATTTAATTCACAACAAAATAGGGATAATAGGCTCCTGGGGATTCCCTCACGGCAGTTGCGGAATGTTAAGCAGCTGAGAGGCAAATTAGCTGAGGCAGAATGGAGGCAAAGCTTTGTCTATGGTGTGTGATTTTCCCCCCTCACACACTCGTTAGTACGTCCAGGCCCGCCACAAAGAGAGAGAAAGAGGTGTTGGTGGTGGTGGGGGGATTTGAAATTATGCACCGTCACTGAAAAAAATCTGACGTTACCATCATCAACAGAGTGCCACTGCATATTCAGATGAGCTCAAGATAAGGTGGCTGGGATAATGGAGATAGTGCTTTGCTATCAGTGATGTGTGTGTTGTGATATACAAATATCTCTTTGAATATCTTGTTTCAAATGTTTACTACATGGAAAGGTAGATACCAAGGTGACACTTGAATAATGTATCTTTTAAATGCAATCTACAACATTTGTGCTAGATGGAAAGACACACCTGGGTCAGCATACAGACTGATAAAATGATTGTGTCTTAGACACTGCAGACTAAGAGATTAATGATGGACTGCCATGAATGTACTCCACAAATACTCAGGTATAATGTAGTGTGTCACACCCCATCTCAAATAAATGGCCTAAGTTGTTTACTTGACATGCAAGATTGTTGGTAATATCATGATGGAGTACCTCAGATTACGTGCATCTACAGCAACTGATTTTATTTTTCTGAATGTTGAACCCTGGTTTATTATCCAGTCACTGTAACCGTGAAGTTGGATCAGACTGAGGTTCATACCTTTTACAGTAACATAGACACTCTGGTGTGTGGAGAGCTGAGGCTGCACCAGCACATTACACGTATATTCTCCTTCATCCACATCCTTCTGCACATCAAACAGCTTCAACGTGCCGTTGTTCTCAAAGGCCCGCTGCCTGTGGTTGTACGGCAGCAAGTTGGAGTCCTTGTACCACTTGATGGAGTAGTATGGGTAGCCGATGACACGGCAGTGGATGTACATGTCCCGCCCAGCTATGGCAGTGAGGTTTTTCATTGGTCTGATGCTGGCAGGCCCTTGAAGAACACATTGGAGAGACAACTCTCTTAAAATGATTTTGAGGCAGGGGTGGCGGTATCAAAGATAGCTGTGTTGTGTGTGTTTTCAAGACACCACAAAGTTTACATGCCTTGATTTATTCAGATAACAATTAGAAATTTTAACCGTAAGGAATGTCAGACTGCATGATTGAACATCCTTGCAGTCAAGGGATAGCTCAATACCACTTTTTCTTGTCTGATGTAGATACCTACAGTATATCACAAAATTTAATATCTACTTATACTGATATTAGGCCGATCTTTTTTAATGCACATAGGAATAACTAGCTGTATCAAAAGCATAAAGTTGCGACTGTAAAACTAATATTTTGCTCTGAAGAAGATATAAAGAGGCCATACTTTGAACAGTATGTGCTTTGTAGTACGGTTTTGTGAAACATTTTTAGACTGTAGTAAATTTTATGTTAGTCTTTTTCCAATCCAATGATTTTGACCAGACACCTATACTGATTGGCGCATCCCTTCAAATCACTTGTTTATCTCAGAAAGCGTTTATGTGATAATTTAGCTTTCTGAGATAAAAAGTGTTTATCTCAGAAAGCTAAATTAGATTCAGCACTGCCTTCTGCTCTATTTTTCTTTCTATTAAAATTCGCCTATGCCTCCTGTCAGAGCCCATGGTGAATATTACCTTTAGCTCTCACCTCTTCAGTTCTGGCTGTGATTGCCTCTGACTAGCATTGCAGTGGAATGTTCCTCACTCCACTTATGGAGCTATTATAGATACCATCACTTATGTTGGATGGATTTCACTCTCACTTCACACATGTGAAAAACCTGCAGAACAGACTCCCTCAGCTTAGTGTCTATCAGGGAAATGGATTATCTTTTTAAAGCATTACAGAAGACAGTTTAACTAGGCTCTGTAGTGTACTCTGAGCATGAGTTGCTACCTGGGTTGCTACTCTCTTTAGCACGATTAAGGAGCCAACGATGTGAGAAAGAGTCATTACACTTTCTCCGCAATGGCACCTGTGGAGATTTATCTTCATTGCTTGGCTGCATTCGGCATCCATGGAACCACGCTAAAAGGCTAAAGGATTGCCCTATTTAGCCTCACAACATGCAAGAATGAACACAATCAAATTATAGCAATCAGTTTACAGAAAGTACAGTATCTCTTGCTGTCTGCGGTACAGCAATACTGGTAATAGTGGTACACTAAGCACAGAAACCTTGTGCGAACCAGTATTAACTGCACCATGACAACAGCAATCCAGCCAACCATGTCGTTGTACAAAGCAGACCACACTACAGCCATACAGTGGAGGTGACACCCTAATGGTGCCCCAATATAAAGCTATTAGCAGGTGTTGCATAAGAAATGGAACATTAAATAAGTTAATGCTGACTGAGGGAGAAGCAACTAGAAGAGGACTTGCCATATTCTGAACAGGTAAGAATAGACTGAACCTAAATTACTAGGTTTCTAAACATGACAGAGAAACTAGTAATCCACCTGATAACTAAAAATTGAAATATAGTCTGGCATTCCTTTAACATCTGCACGCCAATGTGCTTTAAAGATAGTCAAATTAAAATTTACCAGTGTAGAATATATCAAGACATGTTGATGTGTATATGTGATGATGTGCTGGAAGAGTTGATTTGACAAGCACCTCTTACGTTTATTCGCGCCTGGTAGGAAACTGTGCCGGCCGAGTTGTTGCAGATGCAACGATACACCCCTCCATCAGGCACCTGGGTCTGGCTGATGTTGAGGTGGCTGACCACATGGCCCTCAGTGTTAGTGTAGTAGGAGATGCGGTGGCGGCTGTCTCGTACCACAGGCTCGTCATCCAGAGTCCATGTCACCCGTGGCTCTGGTGTGCCCTTCACCGTGCACGACAGCGAGACAAATTCATTGATGTTGTAGACCTTCTCACTAAATGAAGCCAGAATCTTGGGGGTGCCATCTGGTCAGTAGAAGGAGATGACAACAAACGTTTTATGATTCTGCACTGACTAAATGTAATTACAAAAATATTTCAAACCTTTCCAATGAAATACTTGTTTCATTGGAAAGTTTTATTAAAAAGCAGAATCATAGTATAATGCAGATAAATACAGCTTCTTTTATCTAGTTGCACAACATCATCGATTATAATTATTCTCCTCATCCTGGGGCGGTCATGAGAGACAGGCACTGCAGCACTACTAGCTTTTATAACAGTGTGCAATCCTCTTTCAGAGAATCAAATAAAATAGCTTGGGCCTCAGGTGTACTGCAGCAATCAAGCCTGATACTAAGAACATGAGCACACATATATGCTATGCACACATGTGCAATGACAAAACAAAGAGAAATTAAATGCTAGTTTGGATACTGATCCCCTCATTTATCTCTTCTTAGAACACCAACCTTCCAGTATGACTTGAACAAAGTCCTGCGCTGACATCTTGCCATGTCTGGCAAAACACTGATAGGCACCTCCGTCACTCTTGGCCATACCAGCCATTACCAGGTTCTCTCTGTTCTGGCCTGTCATGCGGACGCTGTTACTGGGGTAAATGAGCTCTCCGTTCCGGTACCAGGACAACTGGTACTCCTCAGAGCCGGTTACACTGCAGGATAGTGACACCTGGCTCCCCACGCTCCCCTTCACCTTCCGGGGACTCACCATGACCTTCAGGGGCTCTGCAGGAAAGAGAGACTTCAGTCAGTGGCTGCATGTAACTGAAATATTATGATAGTAAAATTATATGTCTCAATCATCCTAATTTATTCATCAGTGACAGATTAAATATGCTACCTGCAACATTTTAAAAATCTCAAAGTGAATTTGTAGCTTACATACATAAATATAGATACACAGAATACACATTATTGTTCTAATTTGGAAATTTATGTTGAGCTCATCAAGGCTATAGCCTTTAATACACACCACCATAGACATACAACTTATCCACACAAAAGAAGGAAACATTAGTAAAAAACAGAAGCATAAAATCATCCCTTATGGAGTGAGAGTAAATAAAAGAGAAGAGTCAACTGTGTGGAATCTCTCTGTGATTATCACTGGTTATTCTGGTGACTAGTACGAGTTATGATACATAGTGGGACAAATTAGCTCTTGAACCAACTAGACTTCCCTGTTTTGAAGCATCATACCACTGACATAAACCTCCCCAGTGACTTACCAACAGCCCATGAGCACTGACCTTTTACCTGCAGTCTTCCAACCACCTCAGCATTGCCATAGCTGTTCCACACCTCACACACATATGTCCCCGTGTCACTGGGATGAGCTCTCTCTATCAGCAGGCCTGTCACACTCTGTCTGAAGCGCGCATCGGGCTCCAGTGGCCGGTTGTCCTTCAGCCAGCGGTATTTGGGTGCAGGGTGTCCGGAGGCCTTGCAGGGCAACTCCACTCGATGAGATGCCATCACCTCACGACGCTCGAAACTGTCCAGGATGTGGGGAGCTGAGTTGGTGGGATCTGCAGGAGAAGAAAGTTAGGGAATGGTTTGTAGATGTAAAATGTGGTGTTACACATTCCACTCTAGGAAAATGCTAATATGGTATGATCATCTGTATGTCTGTGTGTCTATCTAATTTAAATGAAAATCATAGTGGTTGTGTTGATAAAAGGACACTGCATGATTTTCAATACACCTTATGGGCAGGTGGTGTAAAATGATAACAGTAAAACTACAGAGACCAAGTTGTCTTGACTTATTTTGCTTTTGCAATGTATATCCACAGTGTAAACTTCTAGCAAACACCATATTCTAACTTCAGAGCCACAAATAATAGCACAAAGCTGTTTACTGTGAAAAATTGGCAGCATGCCCCTTTAAATGATTTAATGTAAGGGAGGGCATTGTTATTGGTGGCAGAATACTGATGACCTTTATCACACTGGGTAAATTTTCAATATTTGAAGCTTTTTTTCACTTGTTTTGTTAAATTTTGTGTACTACATATATTACATGTAATATAGGTGTTAGTGTGAGAGTAAATGGTTGTTCATTCTGTGTTTGCTCTGCGATGGACCGGAGACCTGTGCCTTTTACTCGCCATTTGCCCTATGTCAGCTGGATTTTGCTCCAGTCTCCCATGACCTCATGTGGAGGATAAAGCGGTAGACAATGACTGAGAGTGTACATAAATGTGCATAAATGACTAAAACAGATATTTTGTCATATCCTCTACCTGAGACAATGAGGCGGGCGCTATTGCTCTGTCTGGTCTCTCCTGTGTAGCGATGGCGTGTCATACACCTGTAGTTGTACAGCCCATCTTCCATTTGCACATCCAGGATATACAGGGCTCCCGTGGACGTGATGAGAAATCGAGACACTGTAAATAAATTAAACGTATTAGGTTACTGAGTATTACCGATGAATGTTGCAACAGTTACAGTGCAGACCTTAGTGTAATACTAACACCAGCATTTGAGAATGATGGCATTCATGAATCTTACAACTGATTATGGACCAATCAATGCAAAACATCACCTTTCAGCAGACCACAATGTCATCATTGTTTGATCCCTACTCAGTTTTTATAGAAGTATAAATTATATATGCTTTAAAAAAAGAAACAAACTTTTAGTGTTAATATTCACATTTATACACACACATAGGTTTACACAATGAAGCCTGAACATAAGCTTAGTCAGAAAGACTAATCTTTTCCTTGCTTCAGTTGCAGTATTTATTTTCATTCTGTCTTTATCTCCTCTCACGCATGCAACTATTCTCTCAGTTGTTGTTGTAATTTTCTGGGGCTGTCATTTTTTTTTTTTTTAAATATGTTGTTTTCTTCCTGCTTAAGGTCATTCATGCTGCAGCAACATGCACCACATTGGTGTCTGTCTGATACTGGTCATCAACCACCATCACTGAGGTTTTGACTTCAAGACGGGATTTAACTAGTTGTTGCTCAGGAGAATTTAAGACTTTATCATCACATTGCTTCTGTACAATCTGTATTAAATTATTGTCTTTCATTCATGTTTTACCTTATTGAACTACACACACAAGACAATGGATGGTTTCTGAAACAGTGTGTGACGTAAGAAAGGAACAAACAAAGGATCAATAACATCCGATTTCATCACAGGAGTTAGCGGCATCTTTGTAACAAATACACCTCTTAAAAAAAGCATCATGCATGCATGCATGCATGTGTGCCACACACTCATTTTCATGCCCTGAAATCACCACCTCACACACAGAAACACAGAAAATCCAATATTGAAGTCTCTTAGTAAATATTTGCAAGTCAAGTGAGGTACGCAGCGCTGTGTGATTGTAGTCACCAAACATCTGCTGCAGCCCATTTAGCTCAGCACAGCTCTGAGGCACTGTGACAAGGCTGCGTGTTGTGCAGCAGTGTAACACAGCTCGTTATCATGTAGCTCATCGCTCTCCTCTCTCTCTTTCTGCATCTCTCTCAGGGGATCTCTCTCTCTCTCTCTCTCTCTCTCTCTCTCTCTCAGCTCCAGACTAAAGCACAGGCAGCCAGGGATCACAGAGCACTTTGATAAGGCATGGCTGCACAGGTCAGACATGCTAATATCATGCTAATGTTATGCAAATTTGTGTGAACACATGGCAGAGGAGAGAGGTAGTCAGTGTTTATGAGGAGTGATGTGTGCTGTAGCTGGTGGCTGCCGGGGTATTTCATGTCGCTGATGATGGGGAAGTCAGATGGGGCCAGGGCAGGGTGGGGGGACTGTGGCAATATTGGCAGATATAACGCCGACTTTATGGGCTGTTGAATTACTCTCATTAAGCCCTGTCATGACAGTTTAACACAGATTAAGACTTGCTTGTAAAGGCTTGTGCATACTGCACGTTGAAATAATGAATAAAGGCCTTAGTACAGCTTATGAATCATTATATTTAGTCATATATGACATATATACTGTCACAGAGAAACAAACCAAAAACTCTCATCAAAAATTTGCTTAATCTCAAATTTTTATTTTTTATTTATTTATTTATTTTTTGGGGTGACTATTTGAGTTTGTAACAGTCACAGAAAATTGATGCAGTGATTACAGATCACTCCAAACAGTATTTACATATCGAGTTAATGTTGCAATGAGAAAGGGGTGACAGAGAGGACAGAGCAAAATAAGACGGAGAAGGAGGAATACACAGAGGAGTGTGTCGAGAAGCTATTGTGAGCAAGTGTTGACCTAGTTAGAAATGAGAGAGCATGGATTTTGATTTCCTGAAGGGTTTTTTTTTCAGCTTGTGGTCGAGATGTTCTCATGTGTGACAGGTATCCAGTGGTAAAATGATGTGGACAGGGAAAAATAGTAAACACCAACAGTGCAAGTATGTGTCTGTAATTTCTATTCATTTATCAGGACAAGACACAAAATATTACCAAATCTGAATTTTGCTTGCTGCTGTTCATTTTCCTGGAAAGAAACATTTTGCAAAGGCAGCAATGCAGGCTCTCTCTCCTGTCTTTGCTTTCTGCTCTTCCTGTCTCTTTCCCCTTCTTTGCCTCCGAAAGTTGCCTGGCATCAAATGTTGACAAGGCAGGCTTATGAATGAGCAGGACTTTCATTACAGCAGACTGCTTGTCACTGTAACAAAGGGCCAGTGCTGGGAGAGGGGAGTACGCTTGTGCTTTAAATGTGTGTTAAAACAGACACTTGTGTTCACATGTGGGAGTGTGTGATTGTTTCTTGTCTCCCTGTGAATCAAACTGGCTCTGCATTATTAATTTCTAACCTTTGCATATATTTGATATATGAGAGCATTAAAACTGGTTTAAATGTAGGTTTAGGAAATAGCCTTTTACCGATATGTCTTACATTTCAAATCCAAATGATGTCAAAGTCAGCACTGCACACACTGATGCCCTTTGTAATTCACTATCCATGTTTGAAGCCTGTCAAGTGACCCGTTGGACAATTATGTGATTAAGAAGCATCTGTACAAGACAAATGTTGCCTGCATTTTGAGATAGATATGCAATGCCTATTGGTTGCTGGTAGTATTAATTAAACAAAAATACTCAGAGAAGGTGTGACTGATTATATTCTTGATCATTCCAAGAACCAGCACATTATTAATTCAAACACATTGCACAATGACATTTTCCTTGCAAACTGAGGCCATTTGTGTATTTGCTTGCCTCAGTGCTGCAAGTATCTCAGATTCTACTGGCTTGTGTCGGTCTGTTTAGTATTTCTGCACGTATAAACATACTGAATGTGTTTTCTATATGTGTGTGTGCATGTAACTGAGAGCCAATGTGTTTATGCAGCATACAGCTGCATGGAGAAATGGTCAATAAAACGATCAAAGGAGCGCCACTACACTTTTCCCTGCTCCTCTCTGGTCCACCTACTGCATACTAATGCCACCTAAGAGACAGCATCCACTGTTCCTGCAGTGTGTATGTATGTGTATGTGTATGTGTATGTGTATGTGTGTATGTATGTGTTTGTGAGGGAGGGAGGAACACTAGGTATATGAGTGTGTGTTTGAGTCCACACCTGGGTGTATTAGTGTATATTTCTCAAACTATGGCTTCACTTCACCCCAGGTGGCTCACCCAGCTGCTTTGGCATCAATGGTGCCACAAACACAAGTCCCTTTCTGTGGATCCACATTCAATAGATTCAATTAATCACCAAATAAGCCACACTGAGCCTGCAAGTAGATTCCTTATTCGTTCTGGGATGCTTTGCAGTTCTTGCAGTGAAACCTAAATTGCTTCTGAGACATAATATAAAGAGTAAGAAAAGGCCGAATCATGAGTATGTTGCATTGCTGTTGTTAAATCTTCCACCAAGGACAATTTAAACTAGTGTGGATGTGTCATCACTAGACACACAGGTTAACATATAATAAGAAATGAGTGTGGAACACGATGACACATGGTGACATGGCTGAGCACTTTCACCTGTACTTCAATCTGCCTATCTGTATTACCTTAGCTTCCTGAATAATCATTCCAGGTTTTATAATTGAGACATGAGCAGAGGAAGGATGAAATGGGAGGAGGGAGGGAGGGAAGAAGGGGGGGGGATAAAAGATCAAGAGCAAAAGAGCACTTCTGGGATACAACCACTCTCTGTCATCTAAAATGACTTACAAATTAGCTTACAGCGGTGTGCTCCCACTGAAGAAAAAAAAGACAACTTTCATATGCTAATTCAGCTCATGCAGGGCAATTATCAAAAAAAAAAAATGTGTCACTACTGTCTATCTGACAAATCTGAGCAGGAACCCAGTCTTACCTAGTTTTTTGCCTGTCTTCCTCAAAATAAAGATCAAACCTTAAAAGCCTTTGTGATTCTTCATACTGTGCACTGCATAGAACACAATGTAAAGACATTGAACACAGCGTGTATTCACATTGCATACATGATAATCTGCTGAGTACACAATGTTGTCATATTACCATCAAATCATTTTGTTAGCAGAGAAAACTTTACTACAGTATTTTATCACATGACCTTAAACATCTGAACCTGTTCTCCTTTGTTTCTGAAGAAGATTATAATTGTCTCGTCCATGGGTGCTGCTTATGATGAAACCCATGATGTCAGCTAAACAATGCTGATAAAAAAAACTGCTTCCTCATCACTCTGTGGGAAGTGCGAATGTCTTGGAGTGTATTAGTGAGTGGAGTGTGGTCCCTGGAGACAGTGGTGGCTCACAGAGTCACAGTATAGTAACCTTGGCCACTAAAAGTCACACAGACTGTCCAAATAAATAAATAAGTAAACGAACAAATAAACAGAAGCTTAATCCAGGCTGCATATGCTCACTAACAAACCATCAGCCATCTTCATCTACATTATTCTTGAATGTATGCTGAGTGGTCAAAGTGAGTGAGCTGATTTTCAATTCATTACATTATTTTTTTTAAGGTATTTTTCAGGTATAGGTATTTTAGGTATTAACCTGAATGTATTATGTTAATAAGATATAAGGTAGAGGAGTGTAATTAGGTAGTACACCATAAACAAAGTGTTTATAAATAAGGCAATTAGCTACAAGTTTCCCAAACACTATTTGTATACAAACCATATGTTATATGTTTGTATGTTTTGTTAATACCTTAATATCCAAAGCTACAGTTTACACGAGGGATCTAATGATATATGATCTTGTTGCCCATGACAATGAAAATTATCAGAATACTTGTGACTGGGTAAATCTGCCTGACTAACAAACTAACTAACAAACAAAAAACCATCAATGAATTCAATAATTTTATTTATAAAACATAGTTATTTACATCAGGATATATGCGATATGCTGTATGTGAGGTGATGGACTAAAATGATTCGGTTATGCAACAGAAAATTATTGCATATTTCCATTCATGAAAAACACTGTCAATTCAACTCCTGTGTAGTTAAATAAAAATTTAACAAGCTCCTTCACTTTAATCATCTGATACTACAATCATCTAAACACCATATGTAGGGCCACATTGCTTCCCACTATGAGCATGTCACACACTGTCTGGCGCCAGATTTGCCGGTGTAGCCTGTGAGTAATAATGAGTGTATGATGAGCCCAGGAGGGCCTGTGTTGTAATTAGACCTGGTTAGAGTTATTGGCAGAGTGACTCCAGTTTGATCAGGCTGGGATAAACAGCTCTATGCAGTGGGAGATCCCACCGATTTAGAGCCTGTCTAATAAAAATCATTTGTCATTCTTACAGAGGACACAATGACAGCTGCTGGGGGTTGCCGTAGCAACATACTGGCCATCATTCCCTTTGCAAGCAATACTCCTTGTGCTATAAATGGTGGAGAGGTGGAAAAGCACACATGTGCAAGTATACACTGTAAAAAGCTTAAACATTTTCATGCTCAGTAATCCAGTATGCACATAAGGTCTTACAGAAATTATTCTACCAAAATCTTGATTTTTCTTTTTCATTTATATACTTATACTTTGTACAAATGACTTTCAAAATAAGTACATCATGTGCACATAATCACAAACTGCTAATGCTTAATGTGTAGCTAAACCTAAAACCACTTTTTTCAGGTATATAAGGGTATCTTTCTAGTAATGTTATTTACTGATTTGGGTGCAAATCTTCACAGTTTAGTGTAGAGGTCTTTTTTTTTTTTTAATTTCCAGACTCATTTTGCATCAAAAATACATTTACTTATTGAAAACATTTATTGTTCTATATCAAAACAGACTCTTTTATTTCGAAATTCGAATAAATATTGTAATAAATTTTTTTTACGTAATTATAACTGTGGAATGTTTTTAAGCTCATTTTGTCCACTTGTACTTAACAGTTTTTTATTTGATAATCACTTAATTCATTTGAGTATTTTTTTTTAATAATTTCATTTCAGCTTGTTAAATGTGAATATTTTCTGGTTTCTTTGCTCTATATGACAAAAAACTGAATAATTTTGGTTTGCGGACAAACAAGATATTTAAGAACATCAATCAAAAATTTTAGGTACCAAAAAAGTAATCGATTATTGAGAAAATAATCGACGGATTAATTGATTATGAAAATAAATGTTAGTTGCTGCCCTATTTTACTGGCACCTCCTGACCAGACAAGATGCTGAGTGGCCCCCAGGTCATTTGAGTTTGAGACTACTGGTGTATTGAAATTACACACATTGTGATACAACATATACTGTACCTACTGCCTCTCTGATCAAACACCATCTACTGCATTAAAATTGTGCCACTGGCTATTTTAGTCCACTATGTCTTCACTACACTCTTACACCCTTATTCTATTTAAACTGAACAGCTAGCTCACTCAGTCATCTTCTACCACTTTATCCTCAACATGAAGTTCGTGGAGGAGGGGGGGGGCACTGGTGCAGGGTGCACCCTGGACAGGACACAGAAACAAGCAACAATCCACTCACACATTCACACCTACGGGCAATTTAGAGTGTCCAATTAATCCCTAAATCTGCATGTTTTTGGATTGTGGGAGGAAACTGCGGAGAAAACCCACACACAGGGAGAACATGCACACTCAGGCCCTTGTACTGACTGCGTTGCAAACCTGGGTCTTCTTGCTGCAAAGGCAAGAGTGCTAACCACTACACAAATCGCATGGCCCACTAAACAGCTATGCATCATCAAAGTAAGACATTTAAATGTGTCATTTTAGGCTCTTACACTTTCAAATATCTACTCTTCATAAAAAGGGTCCTGAAGAGATATGCTAAGCCGACTTTTACAATGTAATTGTCAAGATGTAAGTTTGATGGCAAATTAATAATTTGATCGAATGTTGGAGTTTGGGGGTTAAAAAAAATAAAACAAAGTGTACACCTAGGATCAGAACCTTCAGAAGCAGAAGCACTGTCATCTGGTCCACGTACCTACAGAAATAGATGAGTGCAAGAAAACGCACAAACGGAGCACCTGGCCTAATTTTTCATCACACCTGGACAAAGTTGCAGCAGCAGCTGCCTACAGTATCTGCCAGTGACACAGTCGAGTCAGAGTAGGAGTAGGGTTTTTTTTTTAATGGCTGCTCCTAATCAGTAGCAGCATCCCCTGCTCATTAACTAGACACATACTAGCCCGAGGCTAACAGCCTCATATGTCAGCCACAGATAAAGCTGTCATCTTCTGCTTGACTGAATAAACTGCTATTAAAACTAGATGCAAATGGATGTTGAACGATATTCAAATCATGAGGCAACAGGGAGGCTTAAAACCCTGAGGCGCAGAGCCTCATGCCTGCTCCATAGTCCGCTGTCATGTTAGAAGGAGGAAATTTTAGATCCTGTCTGTGTTCGAAGTGATGTTCCACAAGACACCTGAGATCTTTATGAAACTCTAGGTGGGTTTTCCATTAGCCTGGTTTTGTTTACATTAGTGCATCAAAACCCCTGTATGTTAACAGGAAATTCATAATGGTTTGGGGGTTAAAAGTGGTGTATCTACAAAAGCCAAAAAAAAAAAAAACGCACTGAAACATCCCTTCTGCATTGCATTTCACTGTTATGGAAAAATGGCAGTGATGGCGCTTACAGTGGGTGAGAGGAGAAATGTGTGGTCTGATGGGAAAATCACAACATTCTTCCACTTATTGCACGAAACAATAATACTACAATAGCACCGCTGGAAGCAGAAACAAAATGCCCCCATGTATCAAGCTACTGGCATCTTTTGTTTACATTATCAAGTTGCATGTGGATGTGTGTGCAGTGTTTGACAGGAACAGCAATGATCTGCTGTTATTTGTGCAGCTCTGCAGTTCACACAAGTTGCGTGCCAATGTTCACCTGTTGCAAAGCTTCTATGTTTTACATAGGTTTTATTTTTAAAAATTATAAATGACAATTTAACGGCTCTAAATACTCCTCTGCAGTCAACCAACTACCAGGACTCTTCTGTCCAAAACCACAGAGCCATTAGCCCTGCACATATTTCACGATAAAGCTTTGTTTAAAAAACAAAGATGGAATCAGGGAAATGCTGAAATGTTAGAGTGCTTTTACTTTGAAAGAGAACAGGACATTTTGTGTTTGTGGTATACTGTATGTGACTGCTATACAGATATACTTGCGAAAAAAGATCATTTTCACAGTCTATTTTTGCTGTGTGACACCCACATGAATTTTTTTTCCAAGTGTGTGAAAGTTGTGTGGATGTTCCATCAGTTATCATGTGTGCCAAATGAAAAGAGACGGTCCACACTGCTTACATGCCACACATGCATCTAATGTGAACCAGGCCTTATCGCTGCCTACTGCTTTTCTCAGTAAACTAACTCCCAATATTTGTTTGACAGTAGGGAACAGAAACATAGATAAATGCACATTTATTTTACCCAATATATGAAAATTTGTTTAAAATTTGCTTTACATATCAATGGAAACAGTTATGTTAATCTGCATGGTAGCAGACCTATTTTGTAGCCAAACAGTGATAGACAATGTGAATATATTGAATGTGACTGCAGTTTTTCCTGGACTTTGCCTTCATGGAAAACAGCTGCCATTTCAACCCAGCAACAGTGGCGGCCAGTGTCAGCATCATACACTGCAGACACAGCTGGCTGTGTGGGCACACCAATGAATCTGTCTCATCCAAAATTTACCAAATCAAATACAGGGTAAGAATGGACTCTATTTATACACAGGATACAATTGACAGACACTGACATAGACATACTATGTTCTCCATTGTTTTCAGAGAGCATTTTTCAAACAAATGTTTGTCTGATGAAGTCAAAAGTATGGAGGCAAATCACAGACTCATCACAATAGCTTTCAAATTTCTGTGTGCATTACGTGCATGTGTGAGTGTGTAATTAGCCAGTACTAGAGTTGAGCTATTAAACCCCTCATGGTTGTGTTTCCAATGCTATCACTGGCCTCTCTCTGGCCAACACTAAATGAGTCAGTGTTGAGCCTCAGCTGTATAATCATGAATATTCATCTCTGTCTGTGTGAGAATCTGTGTGTGGCAGGCGTTAAGGAAGCTATTACCATTTACTCAATCACAGTCCATCACTTTGTCTGGATAATAAGTCAAGCTGACAACAATTCTACTTATCGCCAAACCCCAAACAAAACAGGATTTGTTTTGGGAACAAGAAAGAGTTGAGCCTGTTTTCACTACAAAGAGTCATACAACAGGTCTGGGTTATCACAGTGTCCCAGTGTTTCATAAGTGTTCTATTTCCACTTCCACTTCTGTTTGATAAAAGTAAGGGAAAGGCTTTGAATACCCTTGGTGGCACTTTGAAAAGAGAAATATCAACTACAATAAAGGCACTCTCATCGATTGCACAGCCATACACTTGAAAATAATATTTATGCCCACACAAGGGCCATTTTCAATTTATAGCAATGTAGTTTCCATGTAAACGGGCACATCATGACACGATTATTAATTATATTTCCTAAGTGAGAACAAGACAAGCCCTCAAAGCCCTTGATAAACTGTGATAACCTGACTGTAAAAGAGTTACTCCCACAGTGCTGTTCCCCTGAGACTTTATGGCACCACATTCCCGCTTATGGACAAGGACTTAAACACAGTGCTCATTGGTGTTTCATGGTAATTTGCAGGGGCAAGTGAAGCAGGCAATGCTGCACTGTGAGTAAAGCAGAGGGGGCATGAGGAGGATTAGATAATCAAACAGTGTGCCACTTTAAATAATCTCTGGCTCCTCTGGGGGAGGTGAGACTTAAAGCTGGAACCCTTCTGCTTTAATTGTCTGATTTTCTCGTCATTACTGTTGAGGGCCTCAGTAATTCAGGTTCATTAAATATTCAGGAACCACACTGTGAAGGAGAGGGCTGAGGAAGGAACAGGAGACTGACAAAGGTATGGAAAGAAGTGAGAGAATGAGTCCTGGAAAGAGGAGACACATGCTGTCACTGCTTGACAAAACTGAACAAGACTTTAAAATTTGAAACAATTTAATATAATTTACAACACACAGCCCCTGTTTTGCATATAAAGCAGGGGCTTACCTAATTTTCCACTAAAATAAAAACATGAATTCCTGCATTAAAGAAAACCACTTTTGTAATGGTTTCTCTTATTTTCCGTGTCAGTGTTAAAAAGTCATGTTTAGAATACAAAACAGAATATGGGAGCACCAAAACATGTTGATCTGAAACAAATAAGAGAAAAACAAGTCTCTAGTTTAAGTATGAAGCAGGTTTTACTGAACCCCCTAATGGACAAGCTCAGTGGAGGTATCCATGGTGCTGAACTACACCGCAAACAAAAGAACCTTCTCAGCGTTACAGGATTTAGTGCAGTGGCACTATAAAACAAATGCATTAATGGACCACATTATACTATGATGGGCTACATCGGTATAATGATGACATAATGCAAAATGTTAAAAAAGTATTAGACTGATGAAACTGACAAAAGTGAAAATAAAAAAGAATCCCTGACAGGTTAAAACTACTGTGACATACTGTCAGTATAAACATTATCTATAAATGGAAAGACTGCAAACCATATTACAGTGATTATGTTGAAGAAAGTGAAGAGACAGAGTGCTGCTCTCTAATGAGTCACCCGCTCTGATCATGGCCCAGAGCAAAAGCCTGCATGTACTACACTACAACACAAATGACATGTTGACATGACATGTAATCTGGTTTTCAGTCTCTAAAATCTGATTTTCCATAAAAGAGTCAGAGAGCAAGCACATTTTAATCATGTCTACTGTTAGGTTTTGCTTGTTTGTTTTATAACAGAGTCAAAGTACATTTGCCAAGTCTGCTAGTACTGTGTCTGATTTTAATCATCACCTCACAAATTATATGTTGGAAACAGGTAAAATCATCGAAGGTTATTTCAAATCAACTGAACAATGAGAAGTCACTACATGCTCAAACACGTGAAGTTTGCATTTTACTTTGTACTTTGATAAAACATATACACACATTTGGAAAAAAAAAGGGGCTTTTGTCTCAACAAGACACCAGGCTTTGTATAAGATTAGATTGCGGGCAGTGGGAGGAAGCCGCAGAACCTGGAGAGAACCCACATGTGCACAGGAAGAAGAACGGAACACACATAATGGCCTTTGTTCATGGGCCAAGGGTTAAGGGGATGACCTGCTTGCTGTGAGGCGACAATGCTAGCCACCACTGTATGGTAATATGACATATTTAATAATCACCACATTCTTTTCATTGAAGAGTCACATAACATACTGACTCCTCACACCTTTTATCCCTGTTAAATCTTTGGTGGATAGAATGCACAGCCTTATTTACAGGACGGCGTGACTGCCATGTAATCACATTCTCAATGTAGCTGCCTTTCTTCCTGCAATGACTCAAAAATCACAATAAAAAACATCTCTTCCTTCCGTAAAATTACTGCTTTTCAATTTCATCTCCCTACCCTCCCCTTCTCCCTCTTTGTAGCTGTCCACTTTGTCTCCTTGCTTTTCATCTCTTGCCTTTTTCCTTGGTGTTTCCCTGCCCTCCCCCCCCTTCTTCCTCCGCCACCCCCACTCTCCCTGCAGAGCATTAGCTTGCAGTGGTCAGGCTGCTTGACAGCTGCTCCACCTGAAGAATATCAATCATTGCTGCTTTGGAGACAGAACCAGGCTCTTCTGTTATATTTTCTGCAAATGTTTCCCTCCCATCATCTCCATCTTGCATGTGGCAGTGTGATTTGTTTTGTTTCTTATACACACTGTGCAGATTTATAAATGTCCTTTATTTAATCAGGTAAAAACCTCATTGAGATAAAAAAAAAAAACCTTTCTCAGGAGTGACCCGGCCAACAAGAAAGCACAGCAATATGGTCACAAATTTAACAGACATATACAACTGTCAATAATTGACATATTAAACTGATGTGCTTCAGGAGCATACTTTATCACCTTATGTTGCTAATTACATTGAGGTGTAACTAATTAAGTTGCAGATATGAATCCCAAGATGTCTCACACTATCACTCGAGATGAGCCAGGCAGACAGGCGTGGGACAGAAGTGTCTATCACTGTGAACATGCGACAGAAGAGTGAGCACTGCACAAATCATGCTGCTCAATATAGAACAACACTCAATATGCTAATAATCACCATGAAGGACTCTCTGTGCATCCATGCAGAAGAAAAATAACCTTCACTAAACTGTATATTTCTCTTATCTTTCATATGTTTACTATTTGGTTCCTCACCTACTGTTCTGTGTGATTATATCACCTAGCAACAATTCCTCCTGGATAGAAAAATTATCGGGAGACCAATCAAGTTCTTCATTCTAATTGCTTCAATCTACCCTCCCATATTGCTCCCCCTCCCCCCCCCCCCATTTGAGCCAGTGCTGCCGCTGTCCTGTGTATAACAGCAAGCAGTAAATGGCTCCCGATAGACACTTCTTCAGAGGCACTATAGTGCCAGGGCCGCCAGCAGAGGGTTAAGTAAATATTGGGCAAAGCATCTGCTCTCAAAGTACCATTGTCTGCCTGTGTTCCTGCCTGGTCTCGGCCTGGTATAAATCACACACAGCAATTAGTGCCACAGTGTCCCCCTGCCCTCGTTAAACAACCCTGCCTGCTGAAGAAGCTTATAACCACCAGACACCAGCCCACATGGGTGGAGGAAGGAGGGATGGATGGATGGACATGCAAGAGAATCTCATTGTTTGCATACATTGTTCACACTAGTGTTCTACTGCTAACACTAGAATACAAATACAAATAGAAAAATAAAGCCTATTTTCCACTACACAAAAAAGGGCAATTAACACCATACCCATTGCCAGTGATTTTCCTAATCTGTAGTGTTTTTCGTTAGCCTTGTGTTACACACTTGTGAAATGTAATGTCAAAAACACCCCAGAAACAAAACCAGTAGGGAGAGGGAGACTAAATCTAAACCAAAACAATGGAGCTCAGTGACAATGTTACAGTCTTTACTATTTTGCATCTTTTACTTTTACTAATAAAATAAAATAAAAAAATAAGGTGAAAAGCAAGGTGAAATAAAATATATTGGACACTGTCCCAAATTTTAAAAGTAAACATAGCTTAAAGGTAAGCATAGCACTAATGGCTGGCATCAACAGCATCAACTGAATCTTCATAAAATGTATGATATTTTTCACATTTGCAATGCCTAACATGCCTGGTTGTGTACATCAGATTTACAGTCAAACCTGCATTTACTGTATATTCATTTATACTATTTAAAGCACTTTAGTTCTAAACATCAAATGAAGTCCAGATGTCAGATTACAGGGTAATCTGACATCTGGTTTATAACTGAAAAATCCCTTGTAAATAATAATTAACAAAAAAGAATCATTATGAAAACAAGCCTGCTTTATGTCTGCATGTATAAACATCACTGGTGTAAACAATCCATTTACTGATTCAGGCAGACAAATACACTAGCGGGACAGCTTGCCGGAGAGAGAGAGAGAGACAGAACAAGTGTGACCTGCTATTCTAATTTAGCTTGTATATGTAAAAGAGTCACTCTCCTGGTGAGTATGAGCCAGTGATGGTCTAAATCATGCTTTAAAAAGTCATAATCAGAGATCAGTGGGCTGATTGGCCAATGAGCTCAAACACCTAATAAAACGTTCAGTATAATTTAGTTGACAACAGCTCATGAAAGGACAAAAACAGCGGCTGGTGAGGGGAGAAATAGCCATCAGCAGGCCTATTACCATATTGCTCTAAATTACCACAATCACTGGGGGGGCATTTAGCATGCCACCACCCAGTAGAGGAATAAAAGTAATCAGAATGAACGTAAGTGAGTTACATTATTTACTCTTTCTGATTGTGCTACCCGTTGCTGTTGTGTCCAGAGTAATTAAGAAATAATAAGTGTGTTATAGGACAATGGGCATTTTTAGAGAAGGAGACATAGAAACAGACAGTGACAATGCTCAGGTGTTGAATAACTTGTCGAAGGGAAGATGCTGCATGAACACTCTCAACCACCTGACTGTCACTCTCGGATATCAAGGCAGACGACGGGAACAATGAAGGACATTGGAGGACTGATGTGGAGGAGGGGTGTGGAAATATCACCGGAGCAGGTTGGAAGCACTGTTGTTAGTGTTGCAATAAAAAAAAAAGATTTTCATTCCTGAACTGCTTGATTTGTAGTATAATGGTTCAAGTTAGGGCTGCAAGGAGTGATATAATTTATCTTTGACTATTTGGATATTTGAATAATAAAAAAGCTCATTATAATCAATAGTGAGGTTTTTTTTTTACTAATTAAAACAAGTGCTCTGATATTTCAGCTGCTTAAATGTGAATTTCTTTCTTTCTTCTTTCTTTGCTCCATATAACAAAGAAATAATCAATAAAAACATTTTGTGAACAAAACAAGACACTTGAGAACATCATCCATTCAGCATTAGAAATCAAAATTTTCTGACATTTTATGGACCACTAACAACTAATCGATTAATTTGGAAAATAATTGCCCTAGTTCATTTTTATTTTACATCTCTGTATTCTCCTGTATTTTTTTCATATCCTAATCCTTCTTTTATGTTTGCATCATCTGCTCTGAGGTACCTGCACAGAAAAGACAGAACAATTGTGAAACAGCAATCTTTCTGAAATTTTGCTCCCTCCAATCCCCTTTTCTCTGTCTACTCCCAGACTGAGACCAATTCTCTTGTTTAGGTGCATTGTGTGAGAGAGAGAGAGACAGAAAGATGGGGAGAGAGGTGAGCTGGTTACTGTGGCAACCAGGAGAGTGACTCTTAGGCAATGGCATATGCATAGGGAGGGTGGGTGGGAAGGAGAGGTAGAGAGTGCTGATGAAGGGATGTAGTATAGGGAGGGCAGGGTAGCAGTGGTGATGGGGGGATTGGAAGAGGTAGAACGCAGGAGGCAGATCAGAGGGAGGTGTCACTGGGTTACTGCACTCAGAGAGATCCACCCTCTATTTCTACCCTGGCAGAAGAAAGGGAGGCAGAAAACAAAAGGAACTGTCTTTTGAATGGTCGCAGTGCTGGATGTCAGCGCTTCCTCCTAACAACCTCACTTAGCTGGCTGCTCCCACTCACAGACACTTCCTTTCTCTATATCTCTGTCTTTTTCTCTTTTCTCTTTTCACCACTGATAAATGTTAACTGTTCAGCTGGGTTCAGCTGCTGGAGTAAAGCATTACCCTTCATGTTTTCAGAAAGAGTACTAGGTGGCATCATTAAATATCAATCAACAGTCTCAAACCCCAAAACATTTAGTATTCTCCTAGCAAGTCTTCACTTCTGAGAGGCCACGGCCATCAGAGATGCTCATCATTCTGACAAATTTAAATTTAAAAGGGGTATTTCAGGTTTTTTAAGTAAGATTGTACTGGCAAACATGGACATTCATGCTGCACTCGCTGCTTTAACACTTGAAGGTGGACAGGTCTCTAGTGTAGAGTGAGACATTTCTTGTGCAGTTATCATTTCATATACCATATACCTACAACTTGAACTTGAACTATCTTGCCTAAACTTACATTCAAGGAAGGATGGTGCAGTCTCCATGATACACAGGTACATGGAGTATACTCACTACATTCGTTAGACAGAACATGCTTTTGAGCAATTTGTTTTTGCAAATCATCAAACATGGGGACATTGGTAATTTAAATTAGAAAAACAATTTTTTTCTATAATATAACAAAATTCATCTAGTGCACACTGTTTTTGTATGTTCTTGTGTTGGTGGTCAAAAATCCCATGAATGTTTAAGTGTACAGTATGTATCTTTCTATATGTGTCAGAGGTAGAGTGCACCGATATGAATGCACTGTATATGGGAGTATAAGTGTTTCCAGCCCTGCAGAGGAGACTCAACTGATATTAGCCACTCAATAAACAGTGCATTAAATATAATCTAAATCTAATATATGTTGCCATCAACAGTGAATGCAGCAGCTTTGCTCAGACTGAAAAAAGTGATACAAATTTACCAAACAAAGCAGTAGACTATCTCCACATGCTTAAAACACAGATGTTCTGTATGTACTTTGGTGCAGAAGAGTGAGTGGTTTACAAACTTCAGTGTCATTGTTATTTTACTGGCCTATTGTGAAGACAAGAGGAGGAGGAGGATGGTAAATATCCTCTGACCTTATGACAGGAGCCCACAGAGGAACAGCTGGCCAAAGACAAACAGAGCTATGGTGTGGTTGTAATGAATATGCTGCCCCCTATTGTGGGGATGACCTTATAAACAACAACAAACTGTCACTACGGCCAAACCTGCTGGGAGATGCCCTCTTTGCAAGGGCAAATGACCTGGAATCCACTTGACAGGAATGCCAAAGCTCAGGGAAGGGACTCATATTGGATGTAATCACACTAGTCTGCTAGTTTATTGTAGACTCATTTTAACAATGAGTCAATCTCAGTCACAAAATTCACTCATCATCCAGCTGACAAGACCACATCTATCATTTTTGCATGTCAGAGTTATTTGCACTGTACCCAGGTAGATCATCAAAAGTCTTATCAATTGCTGCATAGGTGAATGTGCTCCCACTGTGTCAGGTAACGCTAACTGACTGCTTTTATTATACAAGACAAGCTACGCCTGCAGTCGCTGTGATCTCAGCAAGATGCTCTGAATCAAACAGCAGAGGAAAGACATCCTAATGTTACAAGAGGGACTTTCATGTCACCATGAAGGAGACAGAGAGGAGTGGTGGCGGAGGGTTAGAAGTCAGAGCGAAGCATAATGGCTTCTTGAATTTTGGGCAATGAGAGCTGACAGGTTAACTGAACATTTGACAAGGGGGGTGCCAAGTGGTATGGGTGCAGAGGGAGAGAGGGTGGAGATGGGGTGGGGAAGAAGAGGCGGAGGAGATGCATGTAGATTTTAGCATATGTGAATGTGTATATCTGTGTGTTTTGGGTGAGAGGGGTAGGTGGGTAAGGTTGCTAAACATTCCCATCTGTTCATATCCCAAGGCGCTACTAGGGCAGTTAACTACAGTCTTATGGAGATGAGGGGTTGCTGTGCTGACTCCTTCCACTTAGAGCAGATATATTATTCAAATATATTTGAATAATAGAAAGGACTGGATGGGGAAACAAGGAGTAGCTAAGGTCAAGCTGTTTCTTAGGGACTGTTTGCCTTTTACCAGACAATGATCACAGCTTCTTCAGAATGTGTTAGTGCCCTAACTATGGCCTTATTAGGGCTTTCCTTCCTCTGGGGCTCCAATACCATCCCAAGAGAAAGAGCTGCTTAACAGAAGTCCTCTTTGCACACTGACATGCATGATTTGAGCAATCAGGATATTGCTGATGTTAACTGAAGTTCCTTTTCTAGTGAAATGATTTTAAACATAAAATAAGCTACTGCAAGCCGCAGTTGCTTTAATTTGTAACAATTGTTATTTGTTATTGTGGTGGTCCATTTGACTGGGTCTCATTTGTAAGAGGGATTTTATGTTATATTCTGTCTCCTGGCTGGGGGAGTTTCGGTTTTGTTTTAGTTCCTGTTTTGTTAAGTTGCTTTTACTCTGCAGCCCTAGTTTTTACTATGTCTAGGAGGCTGGCTGCATGGCTGGGTGTGGTGCACAATCACCACAGCTGTCTCCAATCTTCTGATCTGCCCCTGGACTACTTATACCCAGATTTCCTGCCTCTCCTCATTGGCGCGTCTTATCTCACAAGTCTGGTAACTCCACGTCGCTACGGCTCAGCAACTTTACCTGCTTTAGTTACTCACATGTTTTTGGCAAACTCCATGACATTTGTTTTCCTTCGTTTTTTAGATGCCTCTTCCTGAGCTCCGCCTTTGCCAGCCAGCCAGCCTCAGCGCTTTTCTTTTATTATTACATGGACTGGCTACTTTTCCTTTTTGTAAATAAATCATTTAACTTTTCCTTTTTGTCTGTGATTTTGGGATCCCTCTTTAGTTTATTATCAATTCTTGCTAAAACGTAAAATTTTAATCTGAACATGATTTAAATTAATGAAGAAATGTTTTGTTGTGTGATGTTTTAAAGCTGAATCTTTACTCAAAACATGAGGGAATAGGCAGGCAATTTACACTCACAGTATACTGTATAAAACCAACCTATAAAACCATGTACTGTAATAAAGCTGTAACCAGTAATGAAATTATTTATATTTATTATTCTAAACACCCTCAAGTAACAGAAGTGGATAGTAAGTTAAGCCCTTGGAAGATTTCTCAGCATCATAAACACTGGCTCCAACCTACACAACTGACTAAAAGGGGTTTTGTGGGGGCATTGAGCAAGATCCTTGAATCATCTACATCCCTGTTCTTAGATACAGTTAAGTTGTGTGTTCCCCTCAACATGATTGCATTGTCTAATGAGGATAAGGAGCTTTTGATTCAACAAGGGGGACAGGAGGAATAAAGAAAACTGATAAAGAAGTGGAGGAAGAAAAGCAAAGTCCGGACTGATTTGAATCTGGTAAACTGTCAGAGAGTGGGATTACCCCACCAAATCCCTGGCGAAAATAGAGGCCTAAGTTATTTACTAGCCTTACAACCAGCTGCAAACCATCTGTACTTAATTGTAAGACACAAACTTTATGAAGATCAACAAGGGATTTCACCACAAAGCCTCTTATGCCACTGAATTGGTGTCCCCTGCTTTGAGGGAGAGTATGGTTGGGTGCTCGAGACATGTCACATGTGCTTTGGAGAACATGGACTCTTCTGCTCTTGCTCTCTCTTAAGTCTCTCTAATCCTGCTCCATACTGTATATGCAAAAACCTAATGTATAAGAGCAAGAGGTAGAGTGCAAGTGTTTTACAAAGCAAAAAAACAACTCTGCATTTAAAGACACACACACATACATGTGCAAATGCCATGAACATTAAAAAAATTAATTAGTTGTAGCATTTTTTTCATTTTTTTCAATCATTAGCTGTTCCAATTAGGCATGTAAGTAGCCTTGTAGCCTACATGTAACCATGAAAGTCAGCATGGTAAAGACAACACCTAGACTGGACATAAGATATGAGCCCCGTACAAAACGCTCGTGTAGCATTGTTAAATGTAGGCCATTGTGCATTACAGTGTTGTTGGCAGCCTTCTGAAGACAGGAGATAAGAGGTCCTGTCCAAGCCATTGAATGGCAGGTAGCCAGCCTAATCCTATTTAACAAGATCTGAATGTAGGATGGGGTGTGTTGGTGGGGTCACATGAGGAGCCCGTAGGGGTCAGGCTGTGGTTTTGTGAGCGGAGGGTGCAAAACACTGCCTATCTTACAAACAATAAAGCTGACAACACATTGCTCTGCCTGCATCTGTGCCTAATCAGAGATATACACTAAATGCATGTTGAGTGCCTCTGAGCAATGTAATCACTAAAGTACACATTCATGTGGAAAATAGCATGGTGATAAACATGTTTCTGAGGGGGGAAGAATAAAAAATAAGAAAGAAGGGCTTTTTCCAATCGCCTCACTTCGAGGAATGTCAGACAAGTTACCCAAGAACATTGTAGGCTCTAAGCTGCTGGAGGCTTTAAATCATTTATTCTCTTCCACTGTGCTAATTCCTCACATCTCCATATGTTAACAGTGGAGAGGGATGAGGCAGTGCGTGTGGACAAGTGTGTATATTGGTGGAAGGGTGGGTGTGGGAGGTGTCAGGGATTAAGCCATCCTGTCTGGACATACGCTTGTGTAATCATGCTGGAAGGGCTGGTCAGTGTGTACCTACCTGTCCAGTATGCATCTGTGTGGCCCAGCATGCCATATCATAACCTCAGTGGCCATCCAAAAGAATAAAAAGTTAAAAAAATACTCTGGAAACATTAACACACTGATTCTAACTACAGTTGTTATGATCGACAACCAACACCAAACTTTCCAGGGATATTTAATTTCAAGTTAGATCAACAGAAAGAGAATCTAGGAATTAACTGACCACATACTGGTCACATTTTTGAGTATCATAAAATTATTTAAGTGTGCATAGATTTGTTTAATCAGTGGAAAACATTTGCTCAAACTTAACAAAGGTACTATCTTGATGGCAAAAGTTTTGAATTTTAGAGTCAATAAGATGTAAATCAAAAAAAGGCCAGGATTGGTAATTTAAAAACAAATCCAATTCCATGAACAGTAAAATAGAGAATCTGCAGGAGTGTCAGGTGCCCAGGTGCCTGTTCTGAACTTCACATGGTCATATCATAACTTATAATAAACCTTCATTCTGACCTCACCCTCAGTACAATTCCACCTCTCTTCATTAGCAGGTATAATCCCTGATGGCCCATCTGCCAGATGCCAAAGCCACAAAAGACATACAGAGCAAACAAGACTGAGAGATGCCGGCCATTATGGGGCCCATTTGAATGGACCACCAATCACTTATAGAGACTGTGTGTTTGCTCAGGCCATGCAATTTGCTGCCTTTATGGCACAGCAATTTTCACAAAGAACTATACTATTTGAGCTTCAGCAGAATGACACTGATGAGCAGCACACCTGCCTCTGGACAGGAAGTACATGTGTATGCATGCATGTACTGTATGTGTGTGTACTGCAGGAAGAGCTATTAATCCTTTCACCTGATCAGATATCACACTACTGTAACATGAATTAAACTGATTTCTTCAAAATTCTTCTTCTTCTACTATTATTATTATTATGACAATATGCAACAGCCTTTTACTGCCCTTTTACTGTGCAGTATCTGAAGGGATTCACTACATTAATAATATATCACTAAGAGTTAAGTTAAAAAAAGGCCTTAGTAAAGTATCAAAATAATAATAATTGTTCAAAAAATCTCTCTGATCAGTTCAGCTTTTCAGTGTGAATTGAAAATGAGCACTGTCAGAGTGGTTGACACAAAATGGCTGCCTTGGACTGAAAGACACAGTAAGCCAGAGCAGCAGCAGCCAAGACAGAGAAAATCTTTTACTGGTCTCCCTCTCTTTCTTCACGCTTACTGAAATCACCATCAAATCACCACTTGATTGCTTCCCCCTCTAAGACTTCCACAATGTCACCATCACAGCAAGACATTTGGGGGTTGCAGTGCAACCCCAAGGCAACCAAACCAGGATTACACTAAGGAAATGTAATCCTAGTTTGGGGGCTGAAGGGATCAAGGCACTAGAAGACACAATGTAATCAGGAGGAACGTCTACACCCAAAGAGTCAGACCACAAGATAAACCCAAGCAGAGATTTATCCACATAATCAATAAGGACATATGTTGGGGCACATTAATTGACATATGACACACTTACTGACTATTGACCATGGATGCACACTGAGGAAACCACACATTTTAAGTGTGCAGAATTGTCTAGCAACATTTACACACCTTTTTTGTGCAGATTTTTCTCCCATAGTCCCATCCAAATAATTCTTCTCTTCATCAAGGACAAAAGAAACATCTCTGGATTATTATCTGATTTAGCGTATGAACGTATGAATGTGACAATTTATTCTCATAATATATTCAGTACATGTGTTTATAATAAATTTATGTTTACAAGTGTAGGAAGGTGTAGAAATCGGCATGAGGTCACATGAACCCGTCTCCATTTCAGGGTGTGTGCAGGTTCACAGATTGTCAGTGACACAACCTGAGACACACACAGAAGAACAACTGTAACTTTAAAACCTGCTCCTCACTGACACCGGGCACACGGAGGTGACGGCTTAAAAAAAAATCAAGCTGAAGTGAAAAAAGGATAAACTGTCAAACCTACAGTGAGCTTAATAGCTGGTGAGTGAGAGAGGAGCTTATCTTCCCACCACAGCTAATATGAGCGTCTCAATTAGATGAAAGGCTCTCTCTCTTTCTCTAATTTTTGTTCTATTTCTCCAGGCAATTTATTTAGGCTGGGCAAGAAAAAAAGGAGCAGAGCCTGAGCAAACCGTATTGGCCAAACATATAACGAGTCATACCAAGATCCAGCCAATCAGGTGGAGCTGACAGCGTAAACTCGGGCCCTCAGCAACAACATGACTATTTACTGTATGCAAGAGAAAAATGGCTTTGGGATTCATCACAGCTCATCCAACAATCTACACACATAAACATTAAAATTCTGATGCATTTTTACCTGAATAAAACAGAGTTGCCTCATATGTTTTTGTAGTATATTTTTGTACAATATAATCAGTAAAATGAAAATGAAATACAAAAAAAAAAGCAATAAAAAAGCAAAAAATAATATTAGCACATTTATAGGAAAAAGCACGAGAACATAACATGTTATTTTCCTTTGCTTTTTAAAAGTGTTTATGCAGCTCGGATTATACAAAAAGACCTTACATGCATTTACTTATCTAATTATTATTATATCTATAATAAAATTTTTGACAAAATGTAACACTTTCTTTTAACAACATGCAGAGCGCAATTCTTTTACACTATTAATTTCTGGCAAATAAATTTATCTTCTTCATGTCTTAAACTTTGTCACAATAAATGTAAATGAGCACAAGATGTCAAACATACTGTAAATAAATAATATTAGCACTATTTTTTGGTCACAATTAAAAATAAAAACATTAAAAGGTCCCAGCTATGAAAATTTACCCTGGCCTGAAAAATGCAGGCTTGATGTTTGTTGTCAAAATATTTCTATAACCAGTTTTGTATACATCAAATGTCAACAGTCAACAGAACAACTAAATTAATGTTAAATTCATGTCTAAATGAATGTTATGATAAAACATGTCTACTGTTTACTGTCATAAAAAAGTTATACAACAACAACAACAAAAAAAAAAAAGAAAAATAACCTTGAATAAACACATGGAGTTTTTTGTCCAGTCTTCACCAGACTAAATTATCCTTCTTCACCATCTGCTCCTCCTCTCTTCTACCAGGAGTCAAGGTTACACATCAGAGCTTAAAAGACACTGTTGCAGAAGTGTAGCAATACATGACAGGACACCTGGGCAAAAACTGGCTGAGGCGTGAGGAGGGGTGGAGGTTACAAATCTCACAATTCACTCTGCATGCCACATGCATCACAGAACTTGGGGATGTCACTTCCCTGTAGCTGCTGTGGACGTCCATCTCTCAAGGTGATTTCCCATGGTGGCTTGTCTTAAGCATATCTTTCCACAGGTCACCTTTATGCATGCAGCCACCGGCTCCCAACTGAATTAATTCATTTCATTATTCGTAGTTTTGATTAGCTTTGTGAAGGTGGGGGAAGACAATTTACTGGCTTGTGGAACAGTTAAGGTTGATATTCCTGTATTTACTTCTTTATTCCTGCATACTTTTAGGTACCTATATCTAAATATTTCTACAATAGTTTTGCAATCACTTTTACATGATTTTGTAGAGACAACAATCGGATTTATCCTAGTAATTACAAATTCACTGAAAATAAAAACATCTACTAATTAATTTTGATGATTTAAGTCTCAATTACATAAAACAGCAAAAGCCTAATTTTTAGGCCTATTGAGCAAACAGCTGGGAGTTATTGAAATGTTGACTTGAGAAAGAAAGATGCTAGAAACAATCACACATCAGCTGAAGTGATGTGGTGATGTCCAGTGACATTTAATTTCCTGCCTGTCTCTTATTATAACAGTCATCATGAGGACTGAAAGCCTGAACACCATGAGTCTGTATCAAAGCTGAAGTCATGATTTCTTTCTCTTTCTTTCTTTCTTTCGTTCTTTCTTTCTTTCTTTCATCCCTCACTTCCTTGATGTAAAAAGTAGTGCAGACAAGGATATATATGTAGAGAGAGAGAGAGAGAGAGAGAGAGAGAGAGAGAGAGAGAGAGAGGCTGTGAGTGGCATGCATGGACAGCCCTTCTGTCTCTCAAAGACACTGCAGCAGCTGCATGCACGCGATAAGAGCAACCATTCACAGCCAGATCCCTCCTCCTACACTCCAACACACACACACATGCACACACTAATACATGTTTCTCCTCTCCCTCTCGGTCTCTTACACCACACATGCAAACATAATTTATATGCTCATCAACCTTTCTGCATATCCTCCCAAAAAGCTGAAATTTCAAGCAACCTTTTCCACCAGTCAAAAGTCGGGTGGATTTTTCATTTTTACCGAGATGTCCAAGTACAGCAGGGTTAAACATGGCTGAGATGAAGAGGTGGTGGGCAGGGGTCACCTTTCTTTTTATGACAGAGAGTAATCATGTAGCGCTCAGCAGGCACCAGCTCCGGCATTACTACAGCGCTGACACTCATCTAGCTGTCCCCTACTCAGCCTGATTTTGTTCTTCTAAACAGCTCGCTGTGGTCATCTCACATCCGAATAAGGATTGCTTTTATACCTTAAACTCAGTCCCTTAATGACAAATTACTGTCACTGTGGTGCACACGCATGGCTCTGTCATCCCTGTGTAATGTGCTGTGGTATGATGTATGTCATCTCTGCTCAAGAATTGCTACTTGCATTGTCACCTTGCATATAAAGGAAGAACATCTCTATGTACCCCTCCAAAAACAGCAGGGCTCAGGTTTGAGCTTTATGTACAGCTATACTTCAGCCTCTTAACCATAGCATAAATTTGACATACATCAATTTTGTCAATTTTTTTTCCTTCCAATATGTGTCACATGACTAAATCAGAGTCACTGACATCTATGCCAGTCAGTGTGATCCACTGATAACATTCAGCCTCAAATCTATACAGTCCACAGAATGTCTAAGTGCCAATTAATTGGGGGCTCCTTCCACAATTAGCTCATGTTGTGCTTATAGATAATCTGTATCTTGGCAGGAAGCCAGAGACAGCAGTCATGGGCTAGCCTGGAACAGCCCAGCACAGTACACCACAGCACAACACTGAGCAGCCTGGAGAAAATGTGCCAAACTGCAGCGGCACAAAGGAGACCTCACTGTTTATCAAAGATTAAGCAGTGTTTAGTATTTCTCCCCCAACCCTTCTCCTCTCCTCCTCCTGCCTGCACTCAGCATACACATGCATGTGAACACACACATGCACAGCCACCACCTCGAGCTCACGTAATTGTTCCCAGCCCTGAGACTTTAATAAAGAACAAATTGCGGTTATTGGTGAACAAACAGCACAGTATGGAGGTGGGAGAGTGATCATTGCAGCAGCAGTGCAGTAACAAGAGAGAAAGGGCATCACCCAATTTAATTAATATCTCTGTCAATATCTCAGGCTAAGACAGGAGCAGGCTGTTAAACATGTGTGTGCGAACACACACTCTATAATCTATAATAGTTTTTTTTTATCTGTCCACCCATCGATCCATCCATCCATCTACCTATTACCTAACATTTATATTTCTATAAATGTGCTTCAGTATATCTGTTGTTTGTTCTGTTAGTTTTTTTGTTTTTTTTTTATCTACAGCTTATCATGCTGCCTGCATGCTGCCCAGCCCAAGTGTATCTACCCGTCATGTTCCCATAATTCTTTGTGGCAGCTGCAGCCAGATTCATGCACACAGGTATTGATTTTCTTCCCAGTTCTTTTTTTTTCCCTTCAGTGCAACCCTTTATTTATCTTGCTAAGCCCCTGCCACAGGGTGTGAGAAGAGAACCAACTCGCAGCTTGTGAGAGGACACAGTGAATTCAACATGACCTGGATTTATTTTCATTTATTTGTTATTTATCTGCCAGCACTGCTCTGCTGCAGAGTATAATCCTGCTGTGTGTGGGATGCATGTGTAGATATGCATGTGTACATACATATGTGCGCGTGTCTTTGTGTGTGTCTGTTTGTGATGTCTGTCCATTCCTCCATACAAACACTTCATTCTCCACAGGCCACCTGACCCATTTTTCTGTGTGAATAACAATACTCCAGCCAATCATGGGCAGACAGAATGATGAACACTGGAAAAAAGACTCCAGCCTGTCACGCGTCAGAGTTCCAACCCTGCCTGTTGACAGAGGGAGGCAGAGATAGAGAGGAAAAAAAAAAAAGATGGAGAGAAAAAAAATAAGAGAGCGATAGTTATCTTCTCTTCTCTCCCTGCCTTCGTCCTTCCCCTCCTTCTCCTTCTAGATCTCCACCAAACAGGGACCAGTAAAACCATTATCCACCCACCCCAGCCCCCAGCTCAAGGTTGTGCTGCACCAATGGTGGCGCTTCTTACACAGCATTCCATTAAAATGGGAAAAACCTAAGGCGATCTGCAAGGCTGTTTCCAACAACAGACAGACATTATTACATCTTACCTGCAGGCTACAACAGCACACAGTATATGATTAACCATTCTACCCTGTACACAGATGCTTACAGAAGGGCAACAAAAGAAAAGCTACAATTTGCCTAATAACAAACAAATGCTTTGATGCAAGACAGCAAAGAAATTTGAAAATCATATACCTTACTTATATTTTCATTACCACCATCACACTCCGAGGACCTCTCAGGCTTGACTGATTCTATCCATCGTGGTCAGGATGAGTTTAAGGGTGCATTCACACTAGCCTTGTTTAATCTGTTTGAATCGCACACTGGTTCATTTAGCCCTTAAGAACGGACTGCTTTCAATTGAACTCTAGAGTGATTCATCACTTTTTCTGTCCCCACCTTTCACTGGAAGGGTAGTATTTATGGCTACAACCCCAGTGTTTTTATCCACAAGAGAGGGGAGAACTGTTTGGAAAGGCACTGATAGGCATAACATTTCAATTCTCCATTTCTGGCAGGTCCAGACTCTTCTGCAGGTAAACTAGCATATTTAGCAGAGCATTGTAACCTCAAAGTGTGATGAAGCTGTCAACTCACCTCTATTTCTCGGCTGCAGGCAGTAGGAAGAGGGCAACACCTGCAGCTCAGGACCCTTCTGCCCACAGCCAAGAAGGGGCGGTGAGGGGCAGGGATTTGCCTTTTTACCAGCCTAAATATCAGACCAAAAACGGAGCAGTATTTCTGATGACTTTTGCTCACAGTAGTGGGTTTGAGATTTGCCTTTGTGATCACAAACTGAACCAGATGGCAAATTAAACAAATTATAAAATTTCCATCAAGTGTGGACCAGCAAAAGGTACTACTAAAATTAACAAACTCAAACTCTCAAATGTTTGCGTGACTCCAAACCAGTCTGTTTTTGTAGCTGCCTCGAAATGGAGAAGAAGGAGAAACTGTGGGCACTGTGGGAATGGCCTTTTGATGGCGGCTCTTGATATTTACTTTAAAGGCCTATTATATACAGCCAATTAATCTGGTATCATGCAACTGTTGTCTTCCTATCGGCAGTGGCTGCAGGGTTTAGGACTGGCTGCAGAAATGTCTCCAACACACAACCCAAATGTCAACAAATATGAAAGATTTTGTGAAACACACACAAGATGGTTGAGTATTTGGCCGGAATGAAAGTGCTAATCTGCAATATCCTGAAACAACTATCAGTACACACGGCCTTACCCAGCAACTAGTGAGTGATTTAATAAGAGATCACTAATAATGTATTGTTGTGGAAGATAAAAGACATAAAAATAGTGCTTTCTAAAAGAGCAAAAGAGGAAAATATTGACAGGAAAGAAAGATGAGGGTACAGGCTAGGCAGAGCAAAAAGATTCTGTGCTGAGATGGCCGACGGCCCTTGTGCTTAGCTCGTGTGCTGAATGAAAACAAGCCCCAGTGTGAGTGTGTGTGCGCGTGTGCATGCATCTACAGTAGTGCTGGGGTTCAGCCCCCTCTCGGCCCTGCTTGTGCTGAATGCAGAGCAGGCAGCAGCAGGCCAAGGCAAATGACTACAAGGCCTCCTCAGTGACTGCAGCACAGACTGCACCTGGGGAATGGCCCTGCACAGCAACAGCCGCAGCCACACACTCCATCACGGCACATCCCTAAGTGAAGCCCTACAAGAGGAACAAATCTGCTCAGCAGGTATGGTTCAGAGGGAAAGAACAATATTCTTTATGTGTTTAATGAGTTCTAATCACCCAAAATTATATTCACAGTGATCACCTGTTTTGATTTCTATTCTTGCCAGATGAAAAATATTTACAAGGAGCCCAACTGACAAAGGACCTTTAAGGCCTTAATATTGATATTTGAGAGTTTAAAAAGTCATACTGACATTAGCCGACAATGTCGTTTTTATGCAACCAATTATAATAAATAAATCCCTCAGTTTTAATCACTGTCACATATTCCTAAGATTTAAATGTTTGTCATTTATTAGCTGACAAGTACAGTATACTGTATAGGCCCTGATAAGATATAGATAAATCCACAATGAACTCATGAAAGATTCAGGCTAAATTAAAGCCAATGCAGCTTTCATAAGTCAGGACATGAGTAATACACCATCAAATACCTGCAAATACCATACACATATATGCTCCACATCACCATTACCAACACACACTGAAAGGAGTTAATCAAACACAATCATCATAATTCTGTGATTAAATATTATCCAATAATGTGATACTTTATGGTTATCTCACAAGATCAAAATGTAACATATAACCAAGAAACAAATGCCATCTCACATTCTCACATTTACTATTATGACTCATAAAAACAAGGGGAAATGTTTTTTGTTCTAACATGAGTGGCTTTGATACATATTAAGCTCTGAAGTCTTAAAATATGTTCAACAAGATGTCTACTGTGACAAGCAAAATATTACTGTAGCATAGTGTACATGTAATAAAAAGAACAAGTCATAATTTCTTTTTTTAACTGCCCTCATCAATTCTCATCTACAGGGTCTGGACTTGCAATAAATTTAATATAAGTTTAATATAAATATAATTGTGATTTTTTTTGTATACATTGGGAATTCTTTAAGAGCCTGATCACACAAAGCCAGATTAGCCTCTATTGTGTCCATAAATCATGCTAAAGCAGTAAACCCATCACAGTTAGATTTGATCCCGAAAGGCCATCATCTGGAAACAGTAACTCAAATCCTCTTAGTTTTGACATTCTGAAGCCTTTGAATTGATGAACTGCCCAATTCATTTGATGCACACAGAGATAAAAGAGTATTTAGATTGTTCAGTAAAGACAAAAGTAGAAAATCACATACAAAAGCTATATGCAAAAAGACACCAGTCATTGTTTAGACTCATTTGTATCTTCTGCACCAAATAGTTATTTCATTCATCAGTCAAATAGGCCCTTTGCACAGTAGACTTTTTGACATGTTTTTGCAGGAAAAGCACAGGTGTTCTTGATTACATAATGGTGGCTCTACTCAGTTCATATGTCAAGACAGTCATCTTTAATTTGATTATTTACACCTGTGATTTTCCTTCTGTCAAAGTGGCACCTGTTCAAAAGGGCCCAGTAGTGTTTATGTCCTGCTGTGGCTAACAAGCAGGACATAATATTATATTATATTATATTTTCTGCAGTGATTCTCTAGATTTGTGTTTTATACTGCACAGAATAAAACACAAATCTAGATCCATTTTCAAGTAATTAAGTTTAATACCAAAAGGTAAAAAGGTTAAGGAAGTAAGGGGAGGATATAGAGTGTATCCTGCTCAGTGGTATAATTGAACTTGTTTCCAAGGAAAATCATCTCGTCAAAAGGTGTCTTGCAAAAGAACAGACATCACAAACGCTAAACAGGAACATAAAGAGAACAAGTTTATATTTTCTGCAGTGATTCTGTTATAACCTCAGACTACTATAAAAGCACTGTATCTGACAGCTTTACTAACCTGTTACTTTTATTGGCTCCCTTGGCTCAATGCATTTTTCAACATTATTTTCCATTCTATTCTAATGGATGTAAGAGTTATTTAAGTGGTGTTTTGTCAGTCTGCCCTGCAACAGCTCAAAAAGGGCTACGTCCAGTGAGACTTACAGACGGCCTGCCTGACCAGTTTACATCTGGCTACACCTTCCAAGTTAAAGAACAAATTCAATTATTCATGTCAGAGACAGAGAAACTGAATTTCACAAAGATTTGTTTTTAATTCAAGTGTTATGATTATTTTATCTGTTCAAAAAATGTCTGGTCATACAGGTGAGGGTTTGAGCCGTCTTGCTTTGAACTGTCATTCACATACGTAGATGTTGAGACAAACACACACACACACACACACCGAGTGCACTTAAAATGTGTATACTGTAGAAGACGAGGAGAATGGACTGTTCATCAGAAGGATGCATGCAATGAGATGTGAATAAAGACCATTCACTCATGGATTCATAGGCTTCCGTCATCCATTATTTATCATGGAGAAGCACAATGGATTGGTGGCTGGATGATTTTTCTGACGGTGATTACATGGCTGATGGTTACAGATGTGACGATTTTTATGGCTGTAAATGAATACTTTGCTTTTGACAGCATAGAACTTTTCCTATAGAAGAACCAAAGGGAAAATCTGGGGTTTTTCTGTGACTTGAAAAAAAGAACTTATTCAACATGGGCATATACAGTATGTCCAGGGAGGCAGGTTCCTGTTCAACTGCTACGTGGCACTTTCTCCCGTGGTGCCATGCTTCTTTTTATTGGTCATTTTAATGACAAAAGCCCAAAAATTATATACAACAAAAGCTTAAAAAAAGTTGAAAAACAAAACATTTTAAAATATTGAGTTATCAGTAAACTTGTAGTCAAACAAACATAAAGCCCACAAATATAAATGTATCAAAGATTAGAAAAACCTATAGATGCCACATCATCACTGTACAGTATATCCTCATTTAACATGCTTGGGGCAAATCCATTTGTGGACAATTAAGAGATTGCTATAGATTTTACCATGGCTGATTTCACCTCAGTGGACAAACGTGAAACGTCAACAAAAAAACAGTTAGTGGTCAGCATTTGCCCTCCATCCAAAAGCAAAATGACATTAGCTCTTGTCTATTGAGTTTGCTAAATGCCCCACATAAAGTGAATTTGCCCCCCAGGACTGGGAAACAATCATGCAGGCAAGCATTCCATTTAAGTGATTTGAATGATCGGAGCACTGCAGTGCTCCTATCAGCCAGAGAAATGGGTCAATACACTGAGACTAAGTGACATGGTTGGCAGCCTAAGTTCTCATGGAAGACCAGGCAGAGGACGAGGAGCGAGACAGACCTCATCGTCATTGGATCAGACAGATGAGGATATACACACAAAGACATAAACAGAGCGTGCCCTGCTTGCTGGTACAAGGTAGGTCTATGTGTAGGTTTATGTCAGAAGATTTTCATCACTAATATGATACCATGAAGAAATCTGTTGTGCTTTAAAACCACTCAGTCTTTAACCATGTCGGCTCAGATGTCACACACAGATTTTCGATGTAAAAAGTAATCAGGTATGTGTAGTGTATTTGCTTTAAATATACATTATACATTCTTAAATTTGTCGCCATTAAATAAAATCAGTCTTCAAGACTGTTTGAATAAACTTTTATAATTGAGGCCTCAAAGACAATCTTACAAGAATAATTCACTGACATTATCAAATATCAATCGACAAAATACTGACGGTCAAAGACAGAAAGAAGCTGTTACTTACTTTCAGAGTTGATTGACAATGTGTCTTTCTCCCAGGACACAACAGTGATGTAGGCCTCCACTGAGGCAGGGATAATGCACTTGAAGACCGCCACATTGCCTCTCATGGCTTTCTGGTCCTCCACCCGGACAGTGTAGGGCTCTCGAAGGACTAGGCGAAGACAGACATGCGTTGTGCATAAAATGGACAAACTGTTTATACTGAGCTAAGACAAGCAAGGACAAACATTCATGAGGGGAAAAACTGACCAGCCTTAATGTGGACATCTTGGCTCCTGATTCTCCCTGAGGGGTTCTCCGCTGTGCAATAGTAGGTGTTGTCATGAATGAGTTTGCTGAAGCTGGAAGGGGGGATGTGGAAGATCTGAAGGGTGCCATTGGGGTGCACATGGCGGATCCCTGGCACGTCGTAGATCTCCTCGCCTGTGGCCAGGTACCAGCGCAGTGAGACAGAGGGCAGGCCTGCGGCAGGACAGGGCACCGATGTCCCTGTGGTGCTGGCGAACACTACCTCTTGCACAGATGCATTGACAAAATATAAGCTGGAACGTAGATCTTCACAGAAAACTGCAGAGAGAGAGAGAGAGAGAGAGAGAGAGAGAGAGAGAGAGAGAGAGAGAGATACAACTGTTAGACAAGAGATTTTATTTTGTTTAATTTTATATTTAACTATCTTTTAAACTAACTATTCTTTTAAAAATAATAAAACTGACAACCTGCACCCACACCCTTGGACTTAAGGCAGAGTGTTCTGTGTTGTGTTTGTGCTGACTGCGCTGTCACTGATTTTTTTCTCTTATTTTCTATAGTAAGACATTGCAGCATTGGGCGGGAGATAACGGCCAGCGGAGAACAAAACCAAGCATACTGTACATGTCTGAAGCCATGCCCCTTTCTCAAAGATATACATACAAATCTGCCTGTACAACATATACATATACACACATACTGTATATATATATATATATACACACATACTGTATATATATATATATATACATATATATATATATATATATATATGCACATAACTTTGGTGGTGCCAAAGTTATGTGCACAATCCACTTCTGTTGATAGTTCTGTGTCTCCAAGGGTCAAGGGTCCAAGAACAGAGAATTTTCTTCACAAACATATGAAACAATCTCAAGTGGCTAAAGAAACAACACGGTAAAATAGTGGCTAGCAATGTTGCCTCAGAGCAAAAAGACCCGGTTTCGCACCTGGTCCAACTGACGGCCTTTCTGTATGGAGTTTGCATGTTCTCCCCATGTGGCATGGGTATCCTGCCACAGCCCAAGAACATGCAGGGGTTAACTTGTACTCTAAATTAACCGTTAGTGTGAGTGTGAGCATGAATGGTTGTTTGTTTCTGTGTGTGCCCTGCAATGGACTGAAAACCTGCCAAGGATGTACCTCACCTTTTGCCCTGTCTCAGCTGGGTTTGGTTCCAGCGGCCCCCTGCGACCCTCGTGTGGAGGATAAAGGGGTAAAAAATGAATGAATGAATGATCTGTATATTTAGTAAGCTAGGACGAAAGTCACATATGTTATTCTCACACCGAAAAACAACCATTTATTTCCACCTATGCTACTGCCTTAATTAGAACTAAATCAGTTTTATCTCTGATCTAAGTTAAGTTAACCTATGAATATAAAATTTGTGTTGAATTAACAATTTCCATATTTAAATCATATTTAATATTTAATATTTAGAAAACCAAGTCAGTTTAATATGATGCACTTCCACTATAAGAATTTACAGTGCAAAATAAAAAGTTAAAATGTAACTCTATGAACATCAAGCACAAACTGTCACATGAGCATAATTATTAAGCCATTTGCATGGGGTTCTCTTCCAAGTCTCGCATCTCTTTCTCTCTCCCGCTCTCTCCTCATGCACCTCTCACAGCTCACTGCTCACTTCCCTGCCCAACTAAAACTCTCGGATGCACAGTGTTGCCAAATTTGTTGCTATATTTAGTGAGTGTTCAGACCCTCTAGCAACTCTTTTTCAAAAAAGTGACTAGCGACAAATCTAGTGACTTTTTCCGGTGTTATTGGAGACTTTTGAAGACTCTGAAGTGAAAGCACGTACAAAGGTCTTTGCACACCGGATGGGATGCTCCCTCCCATCCACATAAAGCATGTTGTGCCTTAGGCTTCACACACACATGCACAGCTGCTGCTGTTATGTGACACTGTTCAGCCTGTACTTCTACCTCTGTACTAGTTTTATTTTACTGTTCTGAAAATGATCTGTTGTTGAAAATACAATCAAGCACAAAAATGTGCATCTGAGCTTTTTATTTTATTTCTCAGTGGGTGTTGTTGATAGACTTGTTGTTTTAAGCTGTTTGTTTGATTATGGTATTGAGAGCTACTGTGCATTAGGAAGGCCTACCATGTAATTATATATTTTCATTTTTTTAAGAGTGTATGTGTTAAGCTGCTTGGTTCAAAATAAATAGTTTGTGATTTTCCCAAAACTAATACAAGAGTCAGTGTTATGCATCCAAGATGTCAATTTAACATTTATACAGTGATGTACTGTAGAGGAGAGAAGAGCCCTACATGCATGCATGATGCTTGCACTGAAAATGGTCAGAAAATGGTCACCACACCACCATCAATATTGTATAGTTTTTTTTTGACTGAGACCAAAAACTGCTTCATATTTGTACTGCTTCTTAATGTCTATGTAAAACATGTTTATAAAATGTTTACATAGGCCAAAACAGTGTATTAAGTAACATGTCTTGTTTGGTATAGTAGGTTGTTTACCATCATTGGTTATTATTTGTAGGGTTGTTCATTAGTCTAATTAAGTCTAATCATAAAATATTTCACACTATTTAGTGGGATTGGCGTCAGCCCCCCACAAATCTTATGTGGAGGATAAAGTGCTGGAAAATTGATGCATTTAAAACTTTCACATTGACAAGAAGATGTACAGTTGAATGCTCTTTTCTGGCAGTTTCTAACATATAGATAAAATGATCTAAATTAAAAATAACAACTAAATTGCTTAATGTGAGTAGGCCAGCTGTATCAAGTGTTTGAAGAATTATCATTAACAAATGCCCAATTTAAGATGTGAGGAAAACCACAGGTTTCTTCACCTCTGTGATTCTTACCATTAAGAGCATAGCCTGTAGTGCTCTGCTGGAAACAAATTAAACTATGCATAAAAGTAATCATGGTGTAGCAAAAGAGGAGTAATGTGGTTGTTAGTTTTTCAGGTTCTTATTTATGTATCAGATCATATTCCATAGTATTCAGATCCACTGTATCTCTCTGTGCTCTCTCCTCCTGTCACCAGCCTGCCTGCATGTGCGACAGCTGCCAATCCCTCCTCCCAAGAGACCAAACATTTTAGCGCTCCATAAATTCCTAATGAGCGTGCTCAAATCACCAGCCACTTCCACCCACTGGTCGTTCAACCTGTTAGGACAAACACACGTTGCAGCATACACATGTTTTGGCACACTACTAGCAGTACTCACTTCACACACGTGGTACTCAGAGGGCCAGCCTGAGGTGTTGAAAACAAGAAGGCTTGTAGCTGTCAACAGCTACAAGCCTTTGGTTTCTCATTCAAGAGGAGGCAAGAAGAGGCAGAGGAGCCATGACACTGGATGGTTCAAGCTGATTTTTATTGATTGCCTGAAACCAGAACATTAAATACTTTTATAATACTGAATATTCAGGAGGGTGGCTAGGGAGTCAAACATTGAGGTGTCACATTACCCAATGTAGGAGTGACTTGTCAACAGTTTGCAGATAAATGAGCACTCTTGTTTTCCTAAAGCATTAGCCTTCAGGCTGATTATTTACGACTTTAATTCATTTATTTTTGTTGTAGTGCCTCAAACATTAGGTGATGTTTTCAGCATAGCAGAATGGCTTTAATACATTAATACAGGAAATTTGCAAAAATAGCCACATGGAAATTTCTCTCTACATAATGATGCATGGGGAACTTCTCAGGGGTTAAATTACAGCCATGTAATCACACTGAGTAACAGCTTGTCAGTGGTTTTCTCTTGTATGAAAATCTGCTGTCAAGATGGTCATAAAATCTCAGCATCTGTTATGAGGAGCGGGGAGCCTCTGTGACTGTGTGAATTATCAGTGGAGTAAATATTTCAATATGGTTTAGCTCATTTGGCTCCTAAACAGCCACTCATCATCTAAATGATGATCTCAATTTTCTGCAACTGCTACATTGGATTTCATGTAGATATCAGATCATTTACAGGGTACAAGGTTATCAACACAGTTCATTATACTTACTTTGTTAAAGGGATAGTGGGGCATGATTTAGATCCCCACTGTCTCAAACCACATATTTAATTTTGAAGACACCATATATGATGCTTTAAACTCATGGTTCTCAAACTGTAGTATGTGGACCATCAATGGTACACAAGAGAGAGGTGTCTGGATCTCCTTACATACTATTGAGCTGAATGTCAGAGCACATATTATGTTTGAATCCAAATAATGTATTAACATGTTTATCGTACTGGCTGTTAAATTAAATGAGAGGTTACATTTGATGCTGGTGCAGGGGCTGACACTATCTTAGTGAGAACAAACAGCCATCATGCAGCCTGAGGCCTGAGTGCTTTTGAAAGGCAACTGTACAAATAAGAGACATTGCCTTATAACTGCTTTTATCCTAATCTGCCTTGCACCATCTCATAAAAAATTGACACCTCCACCACTACCACCTACTTCTGGATGGCTGATTCCTTAAGATGAGAAAGCTTTAAGATGAGAAAACCCTGCCAGATCCCAATAGTTCAAAAAGACAGTGGGAGCGCATTTATTTTTCATTGGAGAGCCAGAAAACAGAAAGAAAACAGAGAGGACAGGGGCTGAGTGGAGAGACAGAAAAGCTGGAAAGCACTCAGAAGGTGACACATGGAACAATATCAGAAGAAAAACAGAGAAAGTAAAAATAAATGAATAAATAAAAAAGGCAGAGGAATGGAAGACAGTGTCATAACAGAGGTCAAGTGTGTACTCCATCTTATCTGCAAATGGCAATGAATAGCCACAAGTAGCGCGATTCATTAATGACAAAAACACACAATAAAATTTAAAAGACAACACACTGTCTAATTAGTACTATTGAATATTTCCTTCCTTACTCTGAAGTTTCATAGAGGTTTGATCCAGAAGTTGTAGCACAAATGGGTCAAGGGGGATACAATAATTTTAAAAGTGTTCAAAAAGAATCCTGTTACTGTGAAGAGAAATATAGATTTCTACAGATTTACAGAGCATTGGAAATGTTTTGGCTAACATTAAGTACACCACTCAACATATGACATAAGTGTGTTGCTTTTATATTTGATATTTTAATGTAAAAATGTTACATTTTATATTTTTAAAGTCTAAAATGCTGTAGGAAATATACAGAGAATGAACAACAATGCATACACTCTGCTGTGTCCTGGTTTGATTGTAAAGGGGACTGTGGGGCCACAGTATTGATTAGAAAAAATCCCCTGCTTGGGCAGCTCATCCAATAATGTCTTTGAATCAGGTTAATACAGGACACTCCCTCAGGTTTATTCCCTGACACTGCTCACTGACAGTTATCTGATAGAAATTATCATTTATATTTTTGAGATTTTGTTAGAATAATCAGTTGTAAATTAATAGCTCAAGACAAAGTGTCCTAATTTATCACAATGCTCGCTGAAAGCAAAAGGAGCCAGCGTGTGGGTGGCTGCTGGCTGTCATCATGTGTGTTTGTGTACGGCACTGTTAAATAACAATCTCATTAATGACTGTCATAAAAGAGTAAAATGTAACACATACAAATGAGCACCTGTAATATATATGCAATATACGTGATATACAAACATGCTGGTTTGCACAGAGGGATGAAGCTCAGTTTGGAGGATCTATTGACATGAAAACACAGGAGTGAGATCAAAAGTAGAGCAGACTCACTCTTGAAACAAGAGATAAAAGATTTATCTAGACACCATGCACCGTTGGTGTAACACTTTTTCCACCTTGTTGTCTCAGTTGATAATGTTTTTTTTTTCCATTTTACTTTAAAATTAAAATTCTTTACAGCTGCAATGAAACTTTCCTTTGTTTTTGATCAATTCCATATTACAGAGACGAGACAATATAATTTGGTTAATACAAAATGTTAGATTTTTAATTGCACAAAATCTTCCTGGCTTATTGATATAACTTTAAAATGCACACACATGGCCTCACAATATCAAAATCATGGTAACAGAACACCTCCCCCCATACATACACCACTTGCTCTTAACAGTCACCATATGCTAGCCTGTGCTAGAGAACCTCTTAATCAATAACAGTTTTTCAGGAGCCAAAAATCAAAAAGAGGAAAAAGTGATATTGTTTAAATATTAGTCATCTATAATAAATGCTCTCTCTCTCTTTGTGTCTTCTCTTAGAAAAAAACAGAGGAGTGTGAAATAATGACTGGTAAATTCCCAGATATCAGCACCTATTTGTGTCAGGCTCTGCTGAAGCCTCTAACTGTGGTCTGCAGGTGACTTCTAATGCAGTCCCTCCTGTTGTAGACCCTCTGTTACTGTGTTTGGAGCTCAAGGGCTGTAGACATGCTTCGGTCAAGAAGAACACATGCAGGCGTGTCACAGAGATGTGGGGGGTGGGGGGGGGCGGCGGGCTCATGCTTCGGTCAAGAAGAACACATGCAGGCGTGTCACAGAGAGGGGGGGGGGGGGGGGGGGCGGCGGGCTAGTGGTAATGTCTGGGAGACAGACATGAGGGTTTAAATGACATATAGGATTCAGTTCCGCCAGCTTACAACACAATGTATTGAAAGTATGATTCAAATTAAGGTGACTATTCATGATTACATAAAAACATTTTTTTTTCTAACCCTTAACATTGATTCCACTCATAAAACATGTTTATTCTACAAAGAATACCTATCTGTGGTGCATAGATTACCACAATGTGGCAACATCAGCAAATATCTGGTTAGGGGATTCCATGTGTGTTTGCAAAAATGATGATATTTACATGGTTTTATGAATGCATTTTAAAGCTACTCCTCTAACCTCAACATGCTTTGGATCCCTCAGGAGTCATGAAATTTATATGAATAGAATTTTTGCTTTCTTGCCCATTCCTAATTAGGACATCAGAAAGTCTGAAAACACACCAGTTGCACTGATCCTCAATTGTATTTCTCATCAAAAAGAACAAACCATGTAATGCATTTCCATGTAATGCTTCCTCAGTAAGACCTATGAGCCTTCTGTCTGACAATGCCCATCAGTGGTTGCTTCCTATTCACCCAGGCAATTTATTTAAGCAAACGTCAACGATCAATACAGGTCCCACTAACACACAACATAAACAGGCGTATGCATTAGACTGTGCATTAGCCCACTGATGTGTCAGGAGCTTTTCACTCAGCCTGTGTTTACCTTTACCAAATGCCATTAATCATCTGTTAGGCAGCTTATTGTTTTCTTGTACTTATGACAAAGAAAAGTCAGTGATGCTTGATTTTAGTCCACAATATTCTAAATGTCTGATTTGGCCCTTTTGCAATAACAAATTCACCCTCTCTCTCTCTTTGATGAATTTTCTTCACACTGAATTAGCCATTTGCCACAAAATCTTTGCCCTGCCCACAGCCAATACAGTCACAGTGTGACAATCACCGGGTCACAGATTGGGTAGAGTGGGCACCACAGACATTAGGGCAGCTCAACTGGGCCACACAGGCACTGAGCCACACTGACAGATCATGGCAGGCGATGCAGGTAATTAAGGCAGAGCTCTGCAGAGACCGCCTAGGGATGGGTGAGTGGGGGTTGAGGGGTTTGAAAAGGGGGAGGGATGGAGAGGGGTGGAGGACAGGATGGCCTCACGATGACAGTGAGTAAGCGCCGACCCCGCCCAACACTGCCACCCCACCCCCACCACCTCACCATTCTCCTCTCTGCCCTAGGGGCTTACACAATAAGCAGTAAAGACAAGTGCTGCACTGATGTGAGTATGGTGATGCACAGATCAGAGAACAGAGTTCCCCTCACTCTCCCAAATCATCGGCTCCCAATTTGCCCTCATGAATAATGTTGAGCAGTGTGCTCTGTTCCACGCAGCCACTATGTAAAAGCAATGATACCCTCCTCTGATGTCAACTCTCTGGAGGGTGAGATGCGAGTCACTGTGGAGAGGGTTAGTTGATGCATATGAACGCTCATTTACATGAGCGCCAACAGGAGAGGAGGGAGTTCCCACGTGCTGAGCACTTTGAAGACCTTAATCAGTTACATCACCAAGGTGGGAATAGACAAATAGTCCAAATTATCTGTGACAGCAGGAGTGAGAAAGAAAAGTGAGAGAGCGATGGCTGAGGAGAAGAATGACAAGTGCTAACTGTTGGCGCTTACGCTAATATGCAAAGGCAAATCAAGAGAAGGAAGAGAAAGGGATAAAAACAACGATGCATTATGCTCCATTTACCTTCTGAAGTGATGCAGCACCTTAATGACAACAGACCTGATGTAGCAGATTCTAATTTTTCCACATGAATATCAACTTATGAATCAGATAGTGATGTGGATGCTGATTACTGGTTTCTAAATCTCTGGAGCACCAGCAATTATAAATTACTGCATGATATATTTAGTCTATGGTATACAAATGTTCTTGAATAAAGCTAGACCATCGACTCTGAATCACGTCATACAAGTTTTGGAAACTTCAAGTAAAAATAAAAATATTGGATCTCTGGAGCAAGTTTCAGTCAAGCATGATAGCGTTTCTGCACGTATCAACACCGGCTGGTAAGTCCACTTAAATATCTTCCTTTTTTTTCTTAAGCCTTTTTTCAATGAAATATCTCAAAATCTGTTGGATGACAGATTCATGTTTCTCAATACATCAACAGGTATTGGTCGGCAGCACCTTGCCATAGCTACAGTAAATAAGTTTACTTGTTAACATGCTAAAACTATACTTAATATGTTTAAAAAAATGCATGCAATGTTATGTACCACAATTGCAATGTACTAGATTATTTACATTTGACAGAGGGACAAAATTAAAGAAACATTTGGTGTAGTAGAATGAGATTCACCAGTTCTGGTATAATGTTTAATTGTTTATAATATCATCTCTTGGAAGGAATATTCTCACTCACTCTTTAAAGAACATGCATAAGCTTATTCCCTACTTACTGTATATCCTTTTAACTAGACCTTCATACAAGTTATAGAGTTATAAAAAATACTTTTTTGGGGGGGCTTTTTCTGTTAGAGCTGTTAGTTACTGACATTCTTGTCTGGACATTCTTGTCTTTCACCAATTTACTTTAGGTCTACATGTAATACTGTAGCATAATATGAGCTAAGGAGAAAGTGGCACTATTTCTGTTTCAGTAAAATGCCAATTATCTCAACTCGCTGTAGTATTAGCAGCAACACTGATTGACTAGGAAGGTAGGGAAGTACTGTAGGTAGATAGACAGAGAGAGAGAGAGGGAGATCTCAGGTGAGCTGAGTGAGACGACATTAAACTCTGCAGGACAGGATAAACGGGGAGATTACGTAAAGGAGGAAGACCTACAGATCATTTATTCTGTACATACCAAACCCACCTGGACATACAGTACAATTAAGTTACAATTCAGTAATGAGGGTTTTGACTAAGCTGTTTTTCCTAAATATTTTTTCAATTGACAAATCATTGAGGGAAAGTGGTGACAAACGGTGACAAACTTGAGGCCAAAAATTACAGTAAAATGTTGGACAGCACATATTCAGCATTTCTACTGTTGTCTGGTTTGTCTTGTGTCACAACATTGTTGTCAGTTGTTTTTACATGTTTCACAAAGTTGATATTAATAATCATCATGAGAAATGCCAAAACATTATTTCTTCAAGGTGTTTTTACTTACCGATATATTTCACAAATAGTGTACTAGAAATATTGTATATATCAAATTTGATATATACAAATTGTGACCTTATCTCCTGATATTAAAAATATAGACATGCTTTCCTGCATTCATTTTAGGTTTAAGGTAAAGTTCCAGTTGTCAGCACACAGGAGAAGCAGTGAGATGCTGTATTGTTTCACAACAGATACATATGGATAAAATGCAATATTTCAGAAATTCAAGATGTTACTTTTAACTGTTGTAATACAGGAATCGTTTTTATCATGTCATTTGCATTATTTTGGATTACACATCAAATTTGAAGCAAAGTGTAAACGTGTTCACCTTTATAGTTGCATGCACTTACACTAACTGGGCTTCTAGCCGAAAATGTTATTAAATACACTTTCTTAATCATGGTGTTTGCTGTGTAATGCATTGCAGGCAATTGTATATAAAAATGCTATTAATGCTATTAAATAAATAGCATCACCTGAATCATAAATAAAAGACCAACATGTGTTTCTGTAAAAATTGTGTTATCTGAAAGGACAAAACCAAAATGAAAGCCATTTGCAAGAGAAACAATGGGGTGAAATGAGCTGGCAGTTGACAGTGGAGGGCAAATCAAAGTCCTGGGGTTAAATGGAATTGTGGGTCAGATGACTAGACCTTGTTGCCTTTCCGTTCACAGTCATCCTCAGGCTCAGAAAAATATCAAACACCTCCCACCCCCAACATGGAGTCCCTCTCCACCCTCCACCCAACAGCCCTCCATTTGCCTCAAAGGCAAGAGGATTTCATCTTCAGTAACCCCACTGCAAAGAAGATCCTCATTTATGCAAACACACAAAGTGAACCAATGCATGTCAGTCTGTGACACAGTTTTTGTTCAACTCACACAAATTTCCCCTTAAAAGAAGAAACATAACAAAACTGAAAAACCAGAGCTGCTCTGAATCCTATAGTGGACATTCACTATAGGACCTATTCATTTACTCCTACAGAAGACTGTCTATACAGCACTATTATAAATCACCCTGATGGATACATGGTTAATTGAGAATAACAAAGACAGGCAATGGCTAGAAAAAATGGCGCCTTTCTGCATTAGAGCTGCACTCAATCTGCACACAAACAAGTCATCCTTTATTAACCATCATGTTTTCTGTGATTACTATACCAAGCGGCATCACCAGCAGCATTTCATTTATGTTCACTGCCTTCCACTGCAGTCATACATACATCTCTCCCTGTCCTACACCTGGATTGTATGTATCAGACTGACTGTCTTTGTGCCAGCAGCCTCTGCAAACACTGCCAAGCTGCAAAATACACATCAATGTATTCAGAGCGTTTACTGCCTGGGATTAATCAAATTATAATTTAATCATCTGATCAAACAGCAATTAGCATAATCACTTCTGGGAAAGGCCTGATAGTGCAGAGACTGGAGCGGAGTGGAGCTGGGGGCTAGCAACACTTAAATGGAACATGAACATTTGCCAGAATGTTTGAAAATGTTACACATTTCAGGCAACATGAAGAGAGCAGGACTCTGAATGCTAATCAGCACCATTTGGTTACGTTTAATGAACACGTCCAGTAGTCAGCCACCAGGGATGACATTGTTAGTAAGATCTGACTCATTTTCTTGTTAATGTTTTTTTTTTTTTTTTTTTTTTTAGTTCCTCTGTGGATAAATGTAAATAAAATTTGTATGGTTTCATTTTATTTATACAAACCACAACATTTAATATTAAAAATTTCAGTTGAGTTACATTTAATATTACATTTTCAACATTTCTTTTACATATTTTTTTCTTTTATATATATTATTTTTTTCTCTCATCTCTACGTCATTATGACAGCTGCAGCACTGGGAAAAGGCCACTTGAGAATCTTGCGTTCAAAATGTACAATTCCTTCTTTTAGTAACTGCACTGTTGGAGCCTCCATTTGGCCCTTGTCCTTGTTTATTTCTACAGAATTCAAGTTGTTGTTGTTGTTGTTGTTGTTGTTGTTGTCGTCAGTATAACTTTAGAGCTACAAATTCAACAGTATCTGCTGTACCTTTGTTGACACATTACAAATACAACAAAGCTGCTGCATACTCAAATGGTTCCACAGGGTATTTACACTTTGCATGATACAAATCATATTCTACTGCGTAGTCTCACATAAACATAGCATGAATAGGTTGCCATTCAAACATCCCGGAAATGAATTATGTGCTGTTCGAAGCAATTTAAAAATGAATACAATTTGTATGATTCATTCATTGTCAAACTGGAATGAAATTAAGACTGTAGATGACGATGCTTTTACTTAGTATATCTCAAAGAGATGTAAGAATTATAGTTGTGAAGAAGAATCCATTTAAAATGTCAGGATTTCTTAAAGGTACTACTGTATATCATTTATGACTTCAACTCTTGCCTCAGCAGTCATTGTATGTTATAACTAAAAAAAATAAAAGAGAGAATTAAAAAAAAAGAGAGAGGAAAAAAAAATTTATCTTATGGTTAGTTATAGTTACTATTCAGTTTTTTCTTTGTTATCGTTGTAATATGTTGAGGGGAAGCTAGCACTATTTTACTATACAATACATAATGTATAAATACTGTATAGTGTACAATCTTATGGCACAATATCGGTATTGGCAGATACTGGCTTTAAAATGTATTATCGGATATCGGCAAACATACCAAGATCTGCTGATATGACTAATGACTACAACAGTAGGCTAAATATGCTTCTATGCTGGTGCCGTCTACAAGTAATTTTTTTAGGTTATATTATTTTGCTCAATAAAGAAAATGTATATTTACATCTGCTGCGAGATGAGTAGGCAAAATATGTTAATTTAACTACAGAAGAGATTACATTACCTCTGCAATTGGGGGCACAGGGAAAAACATGTATCAGTCAGTTATAAGCCCAAGCACTCCCGATATATGAGCATATCGTATATCGGCAAAAAGTCCAATATCGTGCATCCCTCCTTAAATCTAAAGAGAGGCGAGGGTATACATTTGTCAGGGTACTTCACTCATTCTCTCTTCTCAGGGATATGCATAAACAGTATTAAACTAGGCACATGTTGTAATAAGCTGATCACTGTGTGCACGCAGACAGGTGTCTACATCCATCAACCACATGAGGAAACCCCACCAGGCTGAAATCTCTGTGGGGGATATTAGGCAACAATTTCATCACCTCAATCACCATCCTCTTCTCCTAAAAGTATATTACTGTACATAAACCTACTGCTGCATTCTCTTTTAGAAATACACATTCTGGGGGTTAAGACCAGGCCACTCAACAAATTAGCCAACATATTCACACTAGACATGCAAAATGTACTGGGGATGAATTTTTCACAGCATGAACTTTTCAATGAGACTTCAGAAAAGATGCATAATAAACAACAGAAACTGATCTTGGGAGTCACTGTGTTGGCACTTTTCACAGAACTTAATGAATGCAAATGTGCATCAGCCAGTGAACACAAATTATTGTCACAAATTGTCAGTGTATAATAATGGATAATGTGCAGATGACACTGGAGAAAGCCCCCTGATCCAGCCTACATTTCTTGCCTATGGCTTTTTATCTGCTTGGCATCATGATAACTGCATTTATCAAGATCTCAGAAGAAATCATGAACACCACAGGGAATCGCCTTCACAGTGGGTCCTCGGCCTCTTGAACATGTGCAGTGGGTCACCTTAGCTGAGCTACACCTGCAAACCAGCCCCAAGTTCTCATTGCATGAGTCTGTATGGAGAACAAGCAACAGTCTGTATTTCAGTTAGTTAGTTAAATCATACAGTAGTCTGCTGCTACACCTCTACTGTAGGAGAAGAGAGTTCTGTTCAAGGCCTTCATTTAACACTGGTTGGATGTATTAAATGTATATCCAACCATGTAATGCCACTGCAAAATCAAATGTTGGAATACATTTGACACAATCTGGTAACTCATTGTATAAAACAGATTGTGCCGTTGTGTTGACCATGTGATTTGAAACAGTCGGCATCTGTAACAATGCTTGTTAATAAAACATAACAGACATGGGAAGCTCTTAAAATATGTTGCAGTATCTGGCTTTCAAATGTTTTTGTACCATTTGCCTTTGACATTAATGCCACTAAAAATGGTGACATTTAATATATTATTAGACTTTTATTTTCCATTATTTCATCACACTATACAAAATAAAGGTCTTCAACATCTCTCACTAAGTGTGACACTGTGATGCACACAACTGTAAACTCACTGGACAAAATGATGAAGTAAAAGCTTTGACTTTGTCCCGTTGGATATGACATAATTGTGTTCCAATCAGTGTCCAACAGTATAAATGTCTCATGCATTGCTAAGTGCCTAAAATAGGCCTGTTTCTGCATGGAACATCAGGCTGATCACACAAACTGACTCTTTGTGTCCCTCGCCTCCCTCTCATGCTCTTTCCTCCTCTTTTTCTGCCTCTGGCCTGGGTTAAACGAAACCTACAGTATAACAGTTCAATGTGCATCCATTAACATATGCTTGAGTCTACTCTTGTCTGAGCAGCCAAGCTCGGGTTCAAGCGCCCACAGTGGAGTGGCACAAAAATCTTGACCCTGTGGCCCGGACAAATCCTAGAGCTATTAGTGGTTTCACAAAATCAGTATGTCAGTAATACTTTATACAAGAACTTATACATAATTTCAACTAAATAATATAAACACAAGTCTTTTTGAACATGGAGTTCACACCTTTATATGACCAAAAATATTAAGCTATTAATATTAAGCCAGTTCTTAATATATTCATAGACAGTGTAACATTCCAGTCCTGTAAGAGAAAACTTGGTATTAGTCAGGTTTGTTTCGGGTTAAATATTTCAAAAATCATATTTGATTAATTCTTTGCCACCACCCAATAATGTAGCTCTAGTTAACATGATAACAGAACGAGTATACTGGCCTACATTGAGCAGTGTTATGCTGATGTTAAGAGAAGAGCTGAACTCAGTTGTGTTGGCTGATGTGTGCTTTAGTGTCTCTATCAGGCCGTCATGGCTCTATGTGAAGTGACAGATGCATACCAGAAGACACTAGTCTGCACAGGCCGTGTTCCCACTGGCCTAGATCTGACCTCTATGCTGGGCTGTTTTGACTGCTGGTAATTGGTCAAAACAATGCAGCGACACCAAAAATTCAGTGTATAGCCATTAAATTTAAAGGCTCCTCTCCAAGACAGAACCAATGCTTTACCAAGACACATTAAAACAATGGTTTGTGGAGAAAAATGAACCCCCCCCCCCGGGGTGTCCATTATACTGTGAACTACTCTGTTTGTAAGGAATATGATCAGTGACAGGATAATGTTTAGCGGCTCAAAGTTGATCGGACACATTCAGTCCAACATTATAAGAAATACTGTATATTAATTAAACACTTTTCCTTCAAACTGCAATGACAATCATAGACTATGCTTGTAGCTAGGGCAGGGGAATAAAATAATTCTAAAAATGATCACAATATAATATTCTCTTATATCGGTATAGCAAAAATTCAATATCTACTAATATAATGCTGATTTTAATATAATGTTGATTTGTAAAATTATGTTTTCAAGATACACCAGATGTGCAAAACATCATTATTTTCTGCCCATAACTTAAAATACAATTAAACAATTATGCCTAGAATTCTTCAATTCTTCAACTTTCAGTCAAGAGCAAAAATCAAAGTTTCTTTTTTTGACCAACTCTGTGTGGGACCCATATATTGAAGCTACTCAAGATATTACACTACAAATGTCTCCCTCTGGATGAATCAGTAAACTAGAGACAGATATTAAAATTAATCAGTAGTACGTGATATGCATACACAGCACTGGACAATGTCCACATTCAGAATTCAATCTTTGCATTACAAACCCAGGAGTTCTTTCTGATCATTTCTCTCCTTCCTGGGGATAACACATTGTTTACTCCTCATAGAAATGAGCAGCATAATGGCTTATGACATGCTTTTTGTATTTTTAATCCAGTAAAAATTAGTTTTCAGCCTAGAGAAACTATAAGAGACAGTTTCCAGTGTTCAGGCTGTTGCTGTTATGATCTGGGCTGGAAAAAAAAAAAAGATGTCAAGGGAAAATAAATTCTGTATAATCATTAATCATGTTTGATGTCTGGGCTAAGTCACACTGAAAATGCTTACTGAATGTTTTAATAAATGGAGGTACCATTTCTCGAGCAGCCCCTCGCCATCCTAAGCTGAAAGCTAAAAATACGCATGCACAGAGTGATACTAAAAGCCAACTGAGGAGCTTTGCTGTATATTTACACAGCTTATTAGTGTCCAATTGAGCATGTGTCAGATCCCCCCCCCCCACCCCCCCAGTGTAGCTGTGCAAAAACAACATTATGCCATTTCCCCAATTTCATCTCTTCACAACTGGAATATGTTGTTCCTTTTCCATTTAGATTTTAACAGACACTTTTGCAAGAGCACTTTAAAAAGCTCAAGCACCACTGCAGTGAACTCTCAGCATATTTTACTCTTTCCACACCAGTGAATTATTTGTATCTACTACCAGATGAGCTTCAAAATCAGTCCACAAATTAGCAAACAACAAGTCAGAGCAAAATGGAATTTGTATAGTCAAGACTATTCATAAATGACCACAACCAACTCAGACTGGAGGGCAACTGTAGCTGGAGGGCAAATACAAGGGAATGATAAAAGTTTTAATCATTTACTTCCATTTTCCACTAACCTCTAATGCAAATTCCAATATCAAAATAAGCATTTAAAAATCATATTTAAATCAGTGTTGTAAATGAAAAAATTTTTTACTCCTCCATTCTCTGTAAAATAAAATAAATGAAATTTTGCCAGGGTCACCTGAACAGAAAACACAGTTTTTCACAAGCAGAGCTCACACTGCAACAACACTCATTACCCTGGTATCCATAGAGACAACCTCAGTAGCCTTTACTGGACCCGAGCTCTAAAAGCCTTCATGTCAAGCTACACCTTTCTATCCAAGAGAAGCTCTACATGCAACTGAAGCTCCTCATTATGTCTTATCTTAGCTGAACAGTCCAGTGGAAACAAATATACAGCAGCATAAAGACTCCAGCTTAAGATCAGCAATCATGGTCCTTTAATTCTCCTATAGAAGCACAATAGACAGAGAAGATTGTCATAATGCACTCCGGATCAGTCTAGTTTTGCCACAAGACCAACATTTAAATCTTAGAATCAATAATCAAGGTCAGCCTCAAATGAACCGTCTGTCAATATGAATGGCACAGCACCCGCAGTGAGCCCAAACCCAGCATTCGCCACAATTACGAGTGCTGTTGCTGCCATTCAAAGTTTCCATGTAGATGTCTCTAGCAGCAGCCATTTTGCAAATGCTGTTGCCTGGACCAAAGAGACTGAAAAAGCCATTCACAAGCATAGCGTGCTCAGCAAACAGATATTTTTCGGCACATCAGCACTGAGGGGAGATTTGAAATGGACATCAGCGTGCCCTTAGTTTCATGAAATCGTCTTGCCTCAGTAAAAGAACGGATTGTTTGCTTCATCACCATCACTGCTTTTACTCCATTCTCCTCTATAAATAACCAACGCTTTCATTGAACCCTTAAACAAGCCACAAAATGGTTTTCCTGTCATCTTTGCTTGACGCGCCATCTATTCTCAGTTCACATTGTGTCCACTTTTGATTTGTTCAATCCTTTTTCTCCGTAGAGGTTTCAAAAGATCTTCTAAATACACCATTTTTCTTTTCAGCTAATTTCTGCCCCCCAACACGCAGACATCCCACCCTTTACCCCACAGCCCCGTCGTCCTCAGACCCCCCCCCCCCTTCCTTACACACCCTTCACATATTTGCTGTAAAAATCTGCAAAACCCCAAATGAAAAAATAAAAACAAAAACTGAGAAATGTACTGTGCATAATAGCATTTAGCAAGATGTGCACTTGGACAAGGGTGATAGGGCTTGTCTTTTTTTCTTCCAATCCAAAATGACTCCATGTCTGTGCTTCTAATATGGCGGGTGCAATGCCAGAAAAAAGGCACAGCCAACCTACAGTATTTAATCCTGTTTTCGAGAGGACCTTCAATAAATCGAACAACATGTAATGTATACTCACATGTGCAAAATGTTTTATTTAATGCTTTTTGTTGTTGTTGTTGTTTACTTAACATCATTGTTGTTATTATTGTGGCATACCAGGATATATTTCACATTTTGATCAAAAATAATTCTTGGTTAAGGAAATGATTTTTGAATTAAAAAATAGCTTGATGTGTATAAATGAATGATCATTCTGGGTGAATGGAAATCATAAACAAACTAAAGATGAGCACATCAACAAAATACAAATCTGCTACATCAAATGTATCTGATAGGAGGTATTTTATCATAAGCCAAAAACGTGAAAATGTGATTGTAAACTGTTCCTCACCTCAGGCATATTTTTAAAAAAATGCAGGAAAATGCAGCTAAACTGAGGCCCAGTGCAGTTTGACTGGTTAGAAAAGACAACAAACGAATGAAGCAAATTAAGAGATTATGAGAGATCATTTTTGGCCTAAAATGCCCTAAAAATTAACTGTCCTGAAACAAAGCTTAAAAAATCCCTTTTAATGTTATTGGATTTTGTTGCTTGTGCAGCTGCAGGCTGCACCTATATCCTCAACCTACATTTCATCCACCACCACCACTGCCACCCCCTGTTTGTATTTAACAAAAGGTCAAAACAAACTTAAATCTTTAAAGTGCCTAAGTAATTACCTGTTGTTAGACTTAATCCATGTAAATGTCAATGTGAATGTATCAAACCCAATAAAAAAAAATGCACTGCCAGTGTCAGGACAAGGCAACAGCCTGTTCCTGCATCCAATGAAGGACAAAAAAAAAAAAAAAAGAAAAACTGAATCCACATCTTCAGTGTGGAAATGCTTGAAGACAATTTTGAAAAGCAAATGTACACTCTGTCCTGTGGGATAAACTTGAAGTTTAATGTGCAAAACCGCATCACCTACCATTCAAGATGCACTGGGAAAAGAGGAGAGCCAATATCCACATGCCCCGCTCCGTTCAATATCCAAGCTTATGCTTTTTTTCTTCTTATCTCCCCGCACTCTTTCTTCTTATTCCTTTCTTTTATTTCTTCAACAAGTCAACTGCAATGAAAGAAAGGGAGCTTGGAAATCTCTCTTTCTTTCTCTCCCTCTCTCTTTTTCTCCCTCAATTCTTCACGTTTGGGAGGAAGATGAAGAGGAGGAGGTTTAAGCTTCTTCCTGCTGCTGATTGTCTCCTGGTACAGCGGGGGATAAGTATATGATCCACAACTGTGTGCGTCCCCCCCCCTTCTTTTGTCGGACTGACCGCACCGAACCGCACCGCGCCGCGCCGGGCCTTAGTGCAGCCGTCCCCCAGTGTCGGAGCGCTGCTGTGAGAGGAACATGAGGGAGCTGTGCTCGGTGCGCTCAGGTGCAGGTGAGCTGTGCCGCCGCCGCCGCTGCTGCTGAATTAGTGAGTGAAGACGCATATAGGACACACACACAGCCTGTGCGCAAACCCAGCTCCACGCTTAAACAATAAAAACAACAAAAACAAAAATCTGATTAAAGAAAATAACCAATAAATTATAAATGAATAATAAATAAATAAATAAATAAATCAGAATTCTATGCAGGCAAAGGAGCCAGACATGTCGTCTCAGGTGGAACGAAAAATGCGTAAAAGTTGGATTTTTTTTTTCCTCCGTGAAATAAAAAGCGCAAAGAGTTGATTGTTAGCTGCGCTGAAAACTCATTCTCTCTTCGCCGCCTCTCTCCGTCCGGCGAGCAACAAGCACACGCATCTTCTCCTCCGCTGCTGCCGCACACACAAACTGCGCACACTGGTCCCTGCGCTTAAACCCTGCCGTGCCTCAGAGCGCAGTGGAATAAACCCTTGCCTCCTTCTCCGCAGCCGCTGGTCTCCCTCTCCATTGCCTTAAAGGTGCAGGGGGTGGGGAGGTGGAGGGGGCGCACAGCTGAGCCTCTGAAGGAGCGTTGGGAGAAGAAAAAAAAACCTTTTCTTTTGTTTTATCACTGAGGAGAGGCATCAAAGTGTCCCACTCTGAGAGGGAGAATTGTGCATTAACATAAGCTGGAGAGAATTAGTCCATGCGGGACATCCTTCTATGGTTTGCAGCGACTGCTGTGGTGTGTCAGGCTGGAGAAATGATGCTGAGGAGGGAGGAAGGGAGGGAGAAGAGCGAGAGGGAGTGATGTAGGCTACACCTGACTTGATGCTATATAGGCATTTGGTGGGGAAAATCTAAATTATCTTAATTGAAGGAGATCACGTCCTGTCTTTTAATGCGTTTTCTGGATAATTTATGAGCCCTGGAGGTTTTTTGGGGATCTGGCCAGCCTAATCCTTGCATTCATTAATTGACCTTGACAAATATAAGCAGCGACCACCCCCAATGCACCAGGGGGCATCAAAAAGCAGCCATGTCAGACATCCACACACAGCTCCTTGCATGTGTTCACCTCCAATCAAACCCCAGAGGAGGCACTATGTGGAAACTGAAACAATCACAGATGAAGGAAGATTTTTATTTGGACGGATTAGTTGTGACCTTCATAATAATATACACATTGTTACTATAAACAATGTGTATATTGAGGTGCAGTGCTCCTCTTGGAAATGGTGTTTACTGTATGTGGAGATGAAGGTAAATCTTTCCTTCTATCTTAAGTGACCATGTTTTGTTGTGATGAGAAATTTACATTTGCATTATATGTAGAATTTGAAAAGACTTTGCCAGCACAGACATGACAGTAACTGCAGTGACATCCACTGCCAAGTGACTGTATGAATTTAGCACGGCCCATTTACATTGGAATAGTAGGCGAGCCAGGCTACAGTCCCCCTTCCTAGATGCAGTGTCTCTCTCTCTCTCTCTCTCTCTCTCTCTTAGACTTAGTGTCCGCATCAGACAGACAACACATGAACATGCTCTGCACAGGAATGCAGGACCTGTCACTGCCTGTCTGGCCCCTGCATGGGCTTTCAGCCAAGCATCCTCCAAAAAATAAAACAGATCATTATCACTGACTCCAGCCACCCAAACCAAAACGGCAGGAAGGAAAACACACTATTCTCACCTGTTGTATACAAAGTATGTTTTTGTTTGTGGTGATTTTGTCTGATCCAGCTCCCTGTCAGTCTCCTTGTCTCCCAGCAGTGGCAGTGGTGTGTTGTTTAACCAGTTATGGTGCCACATTCCTTTCTGATGTGCACACCTCCTCTTTCTCTACTGGCATTTTGCATTTTTTTTTTGCCTCCTTTTTTTACTTCCCATGGCAAATGCCACTGTGCTCCTCCACACCCACCCTGGACAAAGATGGATGCAAACAATGACAGAATTCTAGACAGAAACTCACATTAATATTGTCCAACAAATCTGTCAATGCAAAGCAGCCTGTTGAAACTCTCTCTCTCTCTCTCTATAGCTTGCCAGCTGCCAGTCCATACATTTGTGTATTAGTCCTGAGTAGATAACGAAACATGTAAGCAAGGAGCTAATTAATACTTTGGACAATGAGATAAATAAAACTCTCTCTACCTTTACAAGAAAGTATTGTGTCATGAATTAACACACTATATAAAGAGAAGATGAAGATGCTTGAGCAGAGGGGGCCACTGGACTTATGTGAGCAATAATTACTTTGACAGAAAGATATCTGCAGAAGAATGGGGCCATAGTAATATGAGTTATGATTTTCTTTGAATGGCCATGATGTCTTTTTAATTTGGCCTGACTTTTGATTTTCTGTTAATGCATGTAAAGTGCATATGATGTAAAAGCACACACAAGTTCTATCTCTAGTTCACAGCTGAGAATATACAAAAAAAAACAAAAAAAACAATAGTATCTTAAATGAAATATGCATTATCTGTGTACTAATAATTCAGTGATTTTTACATTTGAATGTCACTTATTATAAGCTTTGGTTTAATGATGAAGAGATGTGATTAATTGCACTTAATGACAGCTAATTCTGCAATTCATTAGTTCATTTTACAAATCATATGAGAGTGCTAGAAATAATATACTGCATGGGAACATTGTCTGCTCCAATCAACTACTTTCCCAGACTGCCTGCAAATCTAGTGAGCATCAAAACTCTGAGGTCCCTTGTATATGTGGCACATATTATATTTAAGATTTGCATTTCATGCAAACAAATATTAAAATCCAGAAAAATCTAAGGAAATGTGTAAGAAGAAACATCAGAAACATGGTTGGTGCATTGTGTTGCTGACAGAACACCACACACATACACACACACAGGTTAGCACATCTTTCCCAGGACAGGTCACTGCATTGACCTTCATTACTTTTGACAGCCTAAACAGAGTGTTATCCCTAATATTAGCCATAACCAGTTAGGGCCTATTCCTTAGCTTAAACTAACCACAATTCAAATCTTGGCCCCAAACATAACCAGTTCCTCAGAAATGAGGTTCTGACTTTTTCTGCTTATACCAGAAAGGGTCCTTAGGAGGTAACAAATACGAGTACAAACACACACGCACACACACATACACACACAATCAACCATAAATTGTCTTGGCACTGATCCATCTCCTGATTGCCTTTTTTTTGTCTTGTTATGTCCAATCACTCAGCCATATGGTATCACTCCAGTGAATAGCTGGGGTACAGAGATTGGATTAAAATATGCTCATAACTCATAACAGCTCAATCCCTATTTTTCTAATCCCTGATTTAACAGCATGATACTCTATGTTGTGCAGTTATGATGAAATCAAAGTTATTATCTTGTGGAACAAAAATCTGCTGTTATTTTAATATCAAACCACTGTGGACACTGCTGAGACTTTATTCTGCATTGATAAAGGTTTGTAAAAGAAACTTGATTTAAAAATCAGAAACAGTTTTAATAATAAGTAAGTAATAAACTTACAAGAAATTTGGTTTCGCATGTGAGACAACATAATATTAGACAACAGAATATAAAAGAAACCTTTAATCAGCTGGTTGGAATACTGTGTATAAATGTAATGCTTTGTAATAAAGTAAAAAAAAACCACATACTGTATTTACACACTACATTCTTGTGGATTTATGGTGCTGCATTTTACTGAGAATACATGAATTTGTTGTTCACAGAACTGGTCAGTCAAGTCTGACATGTTTCTGCCTTTGTATGTGAGAATTTTGTGAGCTTGTTAGATCTGAAACTGAACATCACACATCATCCTCCTCCAGAAAGGGCCCACAAAGGCTATAGCTTTATAAACCTGCTGTAAAACAAATGGCATTTACCAGCAACAGATATCACACCACACAACTTATATGTACACACAGGACACATCCGCAACTCCTCTTTTTGGTTGAAATGCATGAGGACAACAGTTGTTGTTGTGATATTTGAGCCTGGACAAAATGACACTGACCTACATGTAAATGTGTTGCCTGTAGCTCTTTGAACACTTTGGCAATATACAGTTATCTGGAAATCAGATCCTAAAGAGCTCCTGAGCAGTTAGTGATGAGTTACTATAATGCATTTATTGACAAAAGAGGTTTATCCATGTTGAGTTACCAAACTAAACATCTTTGAAATATTACAGAAAATGTAGAACAGTGGTTATAAAGAGCAAGAGACAGCAAGTTGACAGAAGGTTGGGAACAGGAATAATTAAATGTAAACACAACAGTAAACTTGTACTCATCACTGAACACAGAGACTAGGGGTGGGCATTTCAAGTAAAAATGTTAGACAACACTTGCTGGGCATCAGAGAAATTGATCTTACTCTCTACCTGCTGCACATACACAGACAGAGAGCAGATGAACTAAAAATGAAAACTTAACATAAAAATCAGGCTTAAATGTCAGTATCTGCAAACACTCTGTCCCTAATCATGAACCTGGTAACAAAGCTGTGCTAAACATCCTGCCACTGTATATTAAAGCAATCATTGCTTTTACCTGTCTGAGTTTTCAGAGAGGAATTCCTCCTCTTTGCTCTACAACACATCACCACAGCTTTAAAAGTGAATAAAACTTACAATGGCTCCATATGCACTCAAACAAAAAGCAAAGCAGGATAAAGAGATATCATTATCTGTCTCTCAATCATGTGTCATGTATCCTTCTTAATTATATTCACAAATATTCACACTAAATGATCAACTTTCTCTGATCAAACAAATAATTAAATACTCATGTCCATCCCTAACAGACACTAGAACAAAGTCTATAAATAGCGTGGGAGAGATTGTGAAAAAACACTTAACAGATCATGAGTATCCAAACAAATACTGGAGTTTAGAGTACAGCTGATGATAACTAAAATGGATTTATATTCTAGTTAGATCGCTGCAATAAAGTATGCAGAAAGTGAGTGCATAAGATGGAGCTACGGGAGCCCACAGGCAACAGATTCCACTTGTGTCGTGATTACTTCATATCAGATACAAAAGCTAGTGCTAACTAACTTTAATGTCTTATCTATTTTACATGCTTTGATTGCTATGTCTAAGTGTTCAAAGTAGAATGAGGGAAAGTTAAAGATGTTGAATTACTGCAGGTCTGGAATAATATTTCCATACAGGTGAAAAACACTGAGAGATGTGTAAGGATCAGATAAATTCAGTCTGTCATGTTTTCTGTGATATATTGCTTGATCTCTGTGGATTAAAATGAGCAGTGAACCCTGACGGTTTCAAACTGGCACTGGTGCAGTTCATTCTTGGAGAAGCTTTTCTGCTACCATGGCAGTGTAAATGACGCCAACAGCAGAGTGTGCAACACAAAGTACACAGTGTCCAAAAAATGTGATTACTTCAAGGACTAAACTTGCTGATTACTCCGAATATCAACAAGTTAGATGTATAGAGTTCAAGACTATTATGCTATAAGGTCAAATACCAGTTTAATATGAATCATTATTTACTGTGGTATAGTGGAACTGACCAAGTTTGGAGTCTCTTTGTCATTGGATGAGTGAGTGATCTCTCAGACTTTCAACCCAAGGAATAATGAAGCATCTTATCATCTACTGGTGCAGCTACAACATTTGAAATTAATGTTCCAAAAAAAGCCAGTGTGGATTCCCCAAGGAAAACTTTTATAGCTGTTATTAACAAAATACTCAAGTACTTTGATTGTATTTAAAGAGTCCAATAAAATAGATAATTTCTTAAAGATGACCAATGATGGCAGGTTCATCCCAATCTGCGACTTATAAGGAACATGGGGGCTTTGCAGCCTGGGTCAGAGTATGAATAATTCAAATCACCTTACACGGTAGGAGGAATGGAGGAATTGTAGTGTAAGATACATCCAGAGACCATCATTTTATTAGATCATCTTTGAATCCTTCTCTCCAACCATAAATTTCTGAACACACCGCGAGACAAAGTCACAATTCAAGTTTAATGAGTCGACATGTCTGCAGAATGAAGAAATGGAGAAATCGTGTTCCCTTTGAGAGTAATTTCTCGCCATTAGAGGGTGGAAAGTGCTGTGTCTGCTTGAAAATAAGCTATGTGCCATAAGCTTCCCACTGCAGGTACTTTCACAAGAAATTATTTTATGCTTCCAAAACCACAGCGACAAAAATGGTAGACAAATTCTCAGAGGCTGCTCATAAACTACATAGTAACTGAATCATCTCTGTGCAGATGTCAAGTCTGCAGCTTTTATCAAAATATTTTCTTATTGTGTCATAGAAATCTGACAGTAAAAATTGTACATTGACAAGATACTAAACAGGGATCAATAATACAGAGCTCCTCATAAAGTGCTGCTGAGTGTTGGCTGAAATAAAGGCTACAACAATCCTATTACTACTACTACTACATTTTCACTTGAAAACAAATTTTCAAATAAAATAAACTCAGATGAGCATTTAATTTCCTTATCAGAAATAATCAGGTGCACACAAACACATCTGAAATGCATATCATGTGGTATTTCAGGTTCATGGCACATGACCTTGCTGGTGTAAACAGGAAGCTGATTCTCTTTTCTACAGTTGTTTGCTTAGTTTCAATCAGTGATTGAAAGTCATCATTTAAAAGACCAGCCCTCTTTTAAATGATAGGAAGACAAGTGTTGAGTAGAACATCAGATTGTGATGTCGGTGCAGATTCTCATTCATCCACGTCATAGTCATTGAATCAGCAGCAACTTGACGTACAACTGCAGCTGCCACTGATTCAGTGACTTCAGGATATTAAATAGTGACCGATAACACCTTGTAGTGAGGAGCTTTAAGAAGGTTGGTTTTATGAACAAGTCAAACTAAGGCTAAGGGATAAAAAGAAAGGAAATAAAATTCAAAGTTTAGCTCAAAACTAAAATTTACAGCAGTGTGGAAACCATCTTTCAATTCACAATAATTGAGATCTTAGTTTTGAGTATGCACAAGTTTAAACAGTAACAGTTTGAATGTGTGATAAGCAAATAGTAAATATATAATATCATCGATATTCAAAACCCTTTTGGTCTCCTTTATCTATGTGTGTTAGTATGTACTGTTTCCATTCAGTGCTTACAAGGTAGCTTTTTTGTTCATTGTCTTTATAAAAGTAGAAAAGAGAAAACCAAAAATACTACTGTCAAAATAATTCTGACATTGACACTAACCCTGACATGTGTTTTTCAATAAGTTGCATGTTTATTTAAGCTGTATCAATCAGATCACAAAGCTGTACCAATCAGATCATCAGATCACATATGCTTGCTGGTTAAGTGAGTTTACTAGAGCCCCAGTTAAAAGGCCTGAAAAACACTATTTTTTTCTCATAATCATTGTGCCACATAAAGTAAGGATTCCTTGATGGTCCATCTTAGCAAATCTATATATTGATCACAGTCATCGACTACTTTGCATCACACAGCTCAGTGCACTCCTGTCCAGTCCTGACTGAGTGCACAGCTGGGTCATCCACAGGTAATTCAGTGTTTATTTGTTTTTTTAGGTAGCAGGTCTATTTATATTAAAAGAGGAAGTGTTTGATAAGGCGAAAATTTACTTTTTGATTATTCAGATCTGGGTCATTCCAGCTCAGATCCAGGATAAGCTTGAATGTATTAAGCTCCTAGTAGATTCCACTGTGAAATTATATTTAAATTTAAAACAATCTAATGTAAACATAAATGTAAAGGTTAATCACACGTAATGTTTGAACATGCTAAAAGTGACATTCTTCATTCAATCAGTGTCAATGCCAGATCCACCTCTTTTTTTTGGCAGTGTACAGTTGCCATTACAATGTATAATATTGGTCATATCTCAGCTTAGTCAGAAAAGTTGCATTAATATTTATAATGAACAGGAACATTAACCACTAATAGTATATAAATCAAACACAAGTGCCACCAACTGTTTTTCATTAAAATGTGCATATAATAAAGGTTTATATAATCTGATGGGGGACTAGTCATTCCATTGTGACCGGGATTTGACCAGAGATATGGTAAGCAAAAGGTGCGTTTCCTGTCATTCACAGAGGAACAGTGAGACTAAAAATCTTTGAGTTTGACTCTTCTGGTGCGTAACTGTCCAATATGGGGTGGCAGCGTTGCTTAGTAACCACAGCACATGACTGACCTTATCGGTGTGGTCATAAAAATGTATGAAGTCCTTTTATTCATTTTCCCGTCTCTGCTGTGCCCCCTTATTTCTCTCTGTCGCTCGCCTGCACACATGCACATTTTTTGTGTTAGTGTGTGTGAGCAGGAGAGAGAGAGAGAGAGAGAGAGAGAGAGAGAGAGAGAGAGAGAGAGAGAGAAAGAAAGAGAGAGAGCAGCAGGGTGGTAATGAAGGGCTACCTGACACATGCCACACACTACATCAAGCAGCATGAAGAGGGGAAGGTGGGGGAGAGGATGAGGTAAGAGGAAAATCAGTGGGTCACAATCTACACAGGAAAACATGAGTGAACTGGTTCACTTTCACTGAAACGTTTCTATTATGCCCCTGAAGATAAAACCAAACAGGGATGTAGATTTAAGAAACGATGATACTTGGATTACATGTTGTGTAACCTATAATCACTGTTGCTGTCAGTATCACACCAGTGTGATCTACTATGTTGATGTAAATCTGTCTAGTTTACAGTGTCTTAATCTGGGTTTAATCCTCAGAACATATTTATGGAACTGTCAAAGAATTATGCAGTATGACAGTGTGGGGTTTTCCAGGGCCTTTATAAAAGACAGGGGATATGATGATGATCCCACGCAGGATCATCGCTGTGATAGTGTGTCAATGTGCTAACAGAGATGGGGGCTTTCTTGCAAAGAACTCTGTTGTTTTCAGAGGGAGCACAGATGTTTGCCACACTGTCCCACTGACAACATCTGCAAAGCTGTGTTGTTGGCTGCCACGCACAAGCAGAAACACCACAATCAGCACTTGAACTGGTGACAGCCAGGGGCAGGTCGGCACAGATGGCAGGACGGGGTGTCAGGAGACTGACATGGGGTGGGGCGGGTTGCAGGTAGAGAGTGGGGCTCCCATCTGGCCTCAGTGCTGGCACTCTGCCCTGGGGCATATTCAGCATTTACTCAACAGAATGCCTGTCAGGAGTTGGAAGTCACCTTGTGCAAAACGTATTCTCTTGGCTCTTTGACTGGTTTTGAGAAGGGTGGCAAGGATGGGGGTGTGGGTATGGGGGGAATTAACAGAGAGTGGAGGGAAGAGAACAGTTTCTAAATAATTAATCCCAAGGTTGCCCAATAGGGTGCCCAACTTTTTTAAAGTTATACAGCATGTTATGAGGTTAATTAACCACTTAGTGTCAAATACAGGCAGACCTGCCATTGCTAAGATTTAGGGAGCAATTTAATTTGTGTCTGTGAAAGTTCTTCTTTACACCTGGCATTAAAATGCATTTTCTGTGACCAGACTGCAATCAGATAGCACCTGACCACTTGTAAGTGCAGGTGTAAACACACCCGAGGACAGATTGTAATCACATCTGCCAAACCATTTTGGGAAGTGGTCAAAGACGCAATGTGACCACATTGAACAGAAGTGCAAATGTGATGCGTCTACAATGCATCTCCAGTCCGCCCACAATAAATACGTGAGTGGAAATACATTGGTGGCTCTGAGCACTGCAGCAAATGTGAAAGCAATGACAAAACTTTCCTCTGCTTCTGTCGGCTTTACACTTTTTAAAGATGACTTCTCCCCCTGCATTGAAAAGCAGAGTTCATACAATAGCGCAAATTCACCTGCAGCTTGTTGTTGATATAGCGACACATAGCTTGTCCAATCCAGTCTAATCCAATCCAATCCAACTTTATTTGTAATAAACAGCTGAAACAAGTGCTGTATAAAAAAAGCAGGAGCTCTAAAATTGAGCCCTGTGGGATCTCGCATGAGAGGGAAGCAGAAGAAAGATTCAGAACCAGCAAGCCGTACACACATAGTTCTATCTGCCAGATAGGACCTGAACCATTCTAAAGCAGTACCGCAAATGCCCACTAGATGCTGTAAGCACAATAGTAATATGTTGTGGTCCACTGTATCAAAAGCAGCAGTGAGGTCAAGCAGGACAAGAATAACATAATCACCAGAATCAGAAGCAAGTAAGATGTCATTAAAGACCTTTAAGAATGCTGATTCTGTGTTTGGAATCCAGACAGACACACAGTCATGAAAAAAGGCTTTTCAAATAATCATTCTAAACCCTGAATTTAGGACAAATACTGCTGAATGACATGAATGCATTACCATTTGCAAAATATTATAAAAATTGGTTTTCCTTGCACGGTGTTTATTTTAATCCTTTATTCTACAATAAACCTGAACTGAAAAATTAAAAGAAATAATAGTGACATATACTTAGACAATGTACTGATTGCACCTACAATGAATTAATAGAATTGATAAATATAATTAATAGTCCATCAATATTCTGACTGAGCAAACCTTCAAAGCACAATGACTGTTGATTGCAGAATGGGACACTGCTCAGTTGGGGCTCAGGTTATGACCTGGCTGTTCAGAGCAGAGGTCCAGCACAGAAGAAAAGCACTTTATGGTTGGACCATGTGTTCAGGTTATCTCTGCTCCTCCTCTCCTCTCTGCTCTTCTCCTTAACAGCTCCCCTTTAATCCCAGCCATACGCTTCCTCCCTTCCCTCTCCTTAAACCACCTCCACCCCTCCCCTTTCCACTGCATATTAACAGATGCCCAGCGTCTAAGACACGCATTATGTTCTTAGAGGATGTCCTGGTAATTCTGTTTTTTGTGCCGCCAACCATGTTGTTCAGATATGGTGGATGGGAGGATGTGCAGAGGACAACAGGTAGCCATGTTGGTCTGGTCACATGATGCAGCAGTCTATGCAAAACAAGATCCTTAACACCCAGAGGGTTCATATGTCTGTTTGTAGTACATGACAAAGTGATGGGAATAAAATTCACAGAATTAACTGACTGATACAATACACAGACAGCTACAGTATGTTGACAAATAAGTATAATATTCTTGTGGTTATTCATAATAGTATCATTGCTATCTGGGGGATAACTAAATGGTATTCAGGGATATCTAAATGAGAGTGTGCCAACAGCAGCATTTAGTCCTGTATTTTATAACATGTTACTCATCAAGAATTTAAAACTGGGGGAGCAGGACTTCATTTGTGATAAGAAAATGTGTCAATCATGGAGACTCTGGGAGAAAGTGGTTTGACAGAGCCTGAGGGGGCCACACTGACCTAAATACAAAAACTGTCAACAGAAACTGTTCAATGACCAACCACAAGAGAGGATACTGGAGGAAACAAACATTCAACTCTACAAATAACTGTGTGAAAACACCTGATGTGGGTGTCCATATCTCCAGAGGCCAATTTAATGTTTCATAGGACAAATCCATGACAGCAGTGAGGAACCACAATAGCGGATAAACTGAGGCTAATGCTTACTACATGTGGGCAAAATACATATGTTTATCCCCTAAAAGTAGATCAGGCTTTAAGTAACTAGCTGGCTTACTATTCGTTTAAATCCCTTTGTTATTCCTATTATTTAAGAATGTGAGGATTTAGACAGATGTTTGTCTCATTGTTTATCTTATTGTTCATGTCCGTATGCTTTCTTTTTTTTTTTTTTACATGAAGGTTGAAAAGAGATTGAAAAGATTAAATGTGAACCCTTCCAATAAAGAAGATTTTTCCACATTCAGCTCATCAGCTGCAGTTATGGGCTGAATCACTGAGGACTGATGCCACCATGTGGTCAGCAGAGGTGGAGTCTATAATGAATCCTGCAAACAATGCATGTTGTTTTCTTGATGATAGATAATCTTTGTAAGGCTTATCCTAAGAATAACATGTATTAGTTATCATCATATATGATTACACTGTGATGAACTGTAGTTTGGATTATTTATGTTAATTATTAATTTATAAAATGAAATGGTGAAGGGTGAAACCCAAACCTCTATTTGTGCATTATTTTATGTTTACCTAAACTTAACAAACAAACACACAGTGTGGTGCAAAGTGGAAATATGAACATCAGTATTTGAACATTTATGTGGCAACCAGACACTAAAACCACCTCTGTGATGTTTCTGCTACAATAGCTGTCAGCAGTTTCACACACACACACACAGAAAGAGAGAGAGCGAGACTTACAGTATAATGTCGCTAACATTACTACTATATGATACAGTAACTTTTTAATGCATGATCAAACATTTGGGAGAATAGAAAACTGAATTTTGGGTGCTTAACTATGCTTAACTAGTTCTTTCATCTCTCCAAACCACTCTTAAATAACATAAACACTGCTATTAATTCAATTACCCAGCAGTGAAGAAATTCAGGGTTTAAGCACTTCACTGTCAGTCCACAGTGAAGACACAGATTAGAAAAGACAAGAAAACAAGCCATGTGAACACTTGTAAACATGTGACACCTGGTTTTAATATTGTGGCTGTTATTATTACTGTTTAACAAGAAAATATCAAGCCTCAATTAAAAATGTCATTCTAAGCCCTACAAATCCTGGCCTCTGGCACATCAGCATATGATATCATGTCAACCATCAATGGTGACTTTAGGTTTATCCCAGGGGTAAAAAAATTATTTGTTAACTATAAAATCAGAGACAACAGACCAAATCCTGTTAAAAAAACATGGATTCTTGCCACAACCAACTACAGCCAAATACCTTGACACATGTAGGAAAAATTTTCTTAATAACCTTTGCTCTGTGTACGAAAGCGGTGAACACAAGCACGTGTCTTGTGAACTGGACTGCACCCGTAGCTTACTACTGGTTGACCTACAAAACCAGTGAGAGTGCTGACGTTCATCACAACCGCAGGACCCTGGTGTGTCGTAAAGACTCATGCTGAGCTGACAGTCTATGAGGCTTGACGCATGACATCGACCTCGCGAAAGAACTGGGGGTGGGGGGGGCGGGGGATGAATAGACACATAGCTGCCCAGTAACAAGCGTTCTCTCTTTTCATTGGCTGCAGAAGAATGTTGCATTGATCACACTCTTTCTGCAAAATGACACATGGGTTTGATCCGCACTCACAGGCAGGATTATAGTAACACGCTCACACTCACAGCAGCTCATGTGTGCACATCCACAATCTTGAGGCTAAGACAAACTCATGCACTCTTTACCACTCCACGCACACACGCATGCACACACACACACACACACACACACTACATGCACACGGCCGATATTCACACACTGACTGAAGTGTTGGTGAGAACTCGGGTGGAATCACAGCAGTAAACCCCTTTTATTTCATAAATATCCTCTGAGAATATCCTTTCCCCACTTATGATTAGCACTTAGACTCTAGTAACAGCGTTGTCATTGCACTGTTACACTTCATTCAACATGGTTCATACTTCGTACCAACACAATTTCCTTTTCTGATTCAGTGATTGGCTGCTTTTCACAACATCTGCTCTTTATTTCTCTAATTGAGAACACAACTAAGAAGTGAAAAGTCATTTTCCCAGTCAAGTTGACGATGATGACGGCGTCTGGAGAAGTAAGACAAAATAGATTTCCAATTTGGAAAAGATCTTTTTTTATAAGGTAAAGTTTAGCTGTTGAATAGTTGTTTGAATGTTTATTTTAATTTTGTCCACATCAGACACCAAAATGTACTGATACATAATCTGATGTAATGCCCCTTTATTTTACTCCATTGTTAATTCTATGGAATATCTTATTTCAGAGACAGCCATGATTTTCACATGTACAGAAATAGTAACAGACTGCTCACATGTAAATTGCAGCCAATATAAATACACAATATCACCTGCTTTCTGGGGCTACAGTAGCACAACCACAGAAAGGTGCTGATTAATATTTGGAGAATCTACTGTTGTAGTGAGTCTCATACAATGCAGGTGTGGTCTTCATTGCCAATTTATCTACAATTCTCTGTTGTACAAAATCACAAATGTTAAAGTGAGAAAAATTAGAAAATTAACACAGTTCACAATTTGGTAAAGCAATCACAGCTTAGTTAAGTTCAATATACCTGTGAACTACACCATGATGGAAATAATGGGAGTATGTGCAAGAACATCCCATCATATAGGCTGTGCATTTTGCCACACATCTCACATCACATCTCTTCAGCTTCCACTGAGTCAGGAGATCCAGTGAAAAAGAGTTTGCTCAACCCTGTGGGTTTCCCTGATCATCCTGTCTCATTTGAGAGGCAACAAGAAAAAAGGCAAATAGATGAAAGGTGGTCCCCACAGTGGGAGATGATGCAACAAGAGTTCTCACACTAAGCAGGCTGCTATTCAAATGAGTGGCTAATTGTGGCATCTGTTAACCCATTGAAGAGGTGTCAGTGCCATATCACAGGTCTGTTAATTGGCACAAACAGGTAGCAGATGCAGGCTTGAATTGAGCATCTGCCAATTAGTGAGCAAACCTCCATGAGCAGTCAAGAAGATGGAAGGAAATCAAAGAGGAGAGGAGAGGAGAGGAGAGGAGAGGAGAGGAGAAGAGAGGAGAGGAGAGGAGATACTAAAACTTGCCCAGGTGGGGGGATAGCAAAATACAGCATCTGACTCCTCCCAGCCAATTGCACACAACTGGAGTGACACATTGTCACAAATATTACTTTTAGACGACTTGCCAGGCATTCTGAAATCTTGCTCTTTTACACAGATGCTGAATCAGCTCTGTGACTAGCTCAGCCATTGGCAGGAAGGGAGAACAGTAATGTCCACCATTGTGTACAGCTCTCAATCAGGTAATGTTTATGTTAGCTTTATTCATCATTTCCTGTTTTATTTAGTTAATTACAATGATTCAGACAACAACATTTCTTGTATTTCTGTTTCAAGTGAACTCACTGTCCTGACACTCTTCAGGTCACAGTACAGTTTTCTGTAAGTGGTCTCAGAGATTGTCGCAGGGCAGCATACACACATCCTCTGACAATCACCCTAATAGAGGTGACGCTGCTGTTCTGTCTGACGACATCCATAGCCATCACCTTTATCAGATGACCCAGTCCCGTTTCGTCGGCCTCTATAAGATTGTCTTGCAAACTAGCAAGCTGCAATTTTTTTCCTTTACCTGCGAACCATGATGCTCATGCTGTCACTAAACCTGTGACAAAAATGGAATATATTTTTTAATGTGGAGTGGCAGGGTTAATGCTGATGTTGGCTGCTTATTTGTATTAAATACGTGACATCTTGATATTTATTCAACACAGAGCAGAAGTACTATTGCCCGCCTGTGGATTTCCGAGTAATTACCAAAGCAGTCTGCAGTCAGACCCCCCCCCCACCACCACCACACACACACACAGAAAAGAAATAACCAATGCTGTACAGTATGTGTGTACTCCTAAAATGGCTTTAAAAAGGTCACATAATATTCTTACACTGGCCACCAGGAAGAATGGCAACTATATTTAACTAATGCTGGACGGGCCCACTCTCTATTATTCTGCAAGGTGCAGTACATTATTAATTACACTTTTTTTGTTGTAGATATTTTCTTACAGAGAGGAGACTGCTTCCTGGATCTCCTATGTATATATTGTTGTGCATTTCTTTTATAGAGGACATGACAATATTTCACTTACACCAATGTTGTGATATGAGATTTGATAGGTAAATTCAAGATAAACCTTGTTTGTGATAAGGCAGAGGTATTCTTATTCCTGTTTATTAAATACTGAATCATAATAATTGAATACCATTATTAGAAATTAGCTGTGGATCCACAATATATTATCTTTAAAATTTCTTGATATTGTCCAGCCCCACCTCAATAGATGAGTTAGACTAAAATGAAATAACATTTTTGTTTTTATTGCCTAAGTATACTGCTATACTTCTATTGTATTGTATTGTGTGATAAAACTCAAAATATATTGTTTAATAAGAGGGCTTTAAAATCATTAGTGACAGAAAATATATTATCTACTAAAATTTCAAAAAAAAAAAAAAAGCATCTGTACCATGATCACACCTTTTCTTGCTTCATCCTCTCACTGCTTTCAGTGCTTGCTTCTCTCAGTGTTGCTGATGTGGGTCCATCTCTTGCAGAGACTCTGTGCACAGGGTGACACGGCTGTCTTCATTTTGTGCCGTGCAATTTTTCTTCTGCAAAATGCAAACATCCAGGTGTAGTCTTACAGCGTCATTTTCTGGCACATTTCATATTCACATTTTGTTTCCTTATCAATACTTCAATACCAAATACCAAATAAATACCAAAACTTAATCCTAATGTAACGCTAGTGCTAAGAATTTTAGTTATGTTTCAGGTTTGGGACAATGTTATGTTTAGACTGTAGCTGCAGTGTCCTAGCTTTTCACTTGAACTGATGAAGCATGATACTACATGTTTAAAACTTTTGAGTTGGCTCCAAACTTGACAGGGTTTAGCAGAAAAAAGCTCAGGTGTTTTTAATAACATTAACAAAGACTCTGCTCTATTCCTGTAAATCAGGACAAGCATGCAGCTACAAATCATGAATTTGATGATTTTCACCTGTGCCTTTTCTGCTGTGACCTGCCAGTAACGCCTGCCATGCAAAAGGCCTATAAGCCAAGCCAATGGACAGCAACCACTTTGTTTTATAATAGATACTGTATTTGTTACTTGTGTATCACTTTAATGAAGGCACTGTTCAGTTCACTTCAGTCAGGAAAGTGTGACAAAAAAAAAAAAAAAAAGGTTAAGCTTAATAGAAATCAGCCACCATTAATTTCATGATTTACATCCATTGTGACTCCACAAAAATGGCTGTTTTAACACCTGTGCCCATTTAAGACCTGCGTGGGTATGTATTTGCAGAGTCAATGACAAATGAATACATTAAACTTCAGCCTTACACTCAGTTTAGGTTAATATGTCTCAATTTGGATACATTGTCTCAGTGAAAGAGTGAAAACAAAATGCGACATATCACAGCAACATCATTTAACAACTGCAGGCTGTTTCCTAGCTGTTTGCTGGGTCGCCAATGTTCACGATTTGTCGTCGGTTTACACGGTGACATTGACAATAACACAATAGCAGTAAAGTCAACAAACATTTGTCTCAACAACTGTCAGCGTCTCACCTGCTCATCCCGAGGACACTTCTGTTTGACTTTTTACGACAGTTTCGATGGACGTGGAGCGATACGGTGCACAAGTCGACACTGACACCTGCCGGACATTTTATGCTATTACTACTGAGACTATCCATGTGAAAACTAAACTACTATATTTGTTTTTTTTGTTTTTTTTTTCATGTTTATGATTTATTAACAAATAAATCAAAACCAGAATCATAATGTGTATAAATAAGATTTGCATTATCAAACATTATGTTTATTAAAGCGTATAAACGAGAATGATCAGAAAGTCAATAAAGAAGTGGTTTTTTTTGTTTGTTTTTTTTTAATTATTCCAATATATGCCATTTTATTTTTGCTAGAATTTTAGGCTAGTCTTTGTATGTGGATGTGTTGTGTGTGCACTGTTTGCAGGCCTGCTTGCCTTAAATTGTTTCTTGTGGAACAAATCAAGCAATTATTTCAATTGCATTTATTTATTTGAAGTGAAAATGTTGATGGATCTTGAGGGGAAGGGACAGGGTTGGAGATCCTGAGAGAAAGTCGTGGAACTTTGCTGGACCTGAATACCCTGCCATCACATGGACAAACAAATCTTACTTCATAAAAGTGTAAATTCTTTGATTCAGCTTGTGTCTTATTGATGGTATAAACTGTTTAGAGGAAAAGAAAATACACAAATTATTACAAATACAGCCAGTTATAACATTAACACCAGTTATCTGTTTTAATGTGGTTTTAATGTAGGTCCATACTGTATCAAACTGGTAACCTAGTATCAAATCAGACTATTAAACTATTATATAGTTTGGTAGACAATGTTTAGGATACAAAGGTATTTGTGTCTTATGCTTTGATTTGCCTCTATTTTGGTTATACAATATTACATGTAAAGACCTAAAGATTAAATTAAAATGTAGTTAAAAAGGCCTAAGACACATTTAAGTATGTACAGTCTACATCAACTGGAAAAATAACCAGATGGAAAATAAGTACTGATCAGTCACAAGATTATATCAGATAATAAGTGGTTTTAATGTCATTGCAGCTCAGTGTAGTTGGATCTCCCACGGTGTAATGCTTGCAGTAGCTCTGTGTGTGATCGAACACCAAATATTTTGAAATGGTTCTCTGTCACAAAGAAAAAAAAGTTGCCGTACTTGACTCGGTTGCTTTTATTTTTTTTTAAATTCAGTTTGTCATTATATTTTCAGACTTGCAACTAACATTATCATATATTTTTTTCCCCAACTTTAAAAATAGTTTGTTTTATTTTGAGTAAATAATGCACAAATTCTTTCAAATTGAGTTGAATGTCTTCTTTGTTTTTTTTGTTTTTTTTGGGACCAATATGGTCATATACTATCATTGTGATCAATGTGAAGAAAAATATTTGTTATGTTTGAATATTTTGAATTGAATTGTTTGATAATTTTTTTTCTTCTGTTTTATTCCTATAATTTACTAAATTATTTATTCTTATTATGATGATTATTTTGTACATATATGTAGGTATGTATACAGTATGTAATATATATAAAAAATATTATTTTACGTATTTATATTCATCAGTTTTTCCTCATTTGTTCTCTCTTTCTGACACCCATGATAAAGATGATGTTGATTATTACAGTGATAATTATTATTACTATTATTATTTGTTATGGTTGTTACTTTAGCTATAATACAAGCACCAACAAGCTAACAGTCATTAATTATTGTTCCGTCATGTCCTGTGTCTATTTATGTTATATGTAACCTTTTTTTTTGCGTCATGTTGAAAATAATAATAAATAATAAAATAACTGATAATGCTAAGTTGGTCCTCAGAGTCAACTTAGCATTATAATTATAATTAATTTTGTGAAGAGATTCAAATGCAAGACAACAGGTTCAAGAAATAATTGATTTCAAAAATGTAAAGGATGCAAAGGGACTGGAACACAAGAGTAGAAATGAATGAAGAAACTCTGCCGTGTTGTACTGATCCATATCTCTGATCTGATGCTGGTACTTGATCTTTTTCTAGGAACCAGGATTGGGTTAATCAGGATGTTTGCTGTTGTTTGTCTCTGAGCAGTTGATGCCTGACTGTTGTTTGTGTTTGACTGTTGTTTGTGTTTGACTTGTCTTCCTTGTTAAAATGTGTGACTTCATTTGCCTGGAGAGAAGACTGGTGATGTCATCACCCTGCACATCTTTCATTCAAAATCACAATTTGAATTTGTGATTCAAATGTAGAAAAGACAAGAGCTGCCTCCCTGTCAACAATGAAAACAGCTTTAAAAACCTTCTGTTGTTCCACACTGACTGAATGACTGAACACAACATTAGGGCTGAAACAATTACTCGATTTAAAGAATTTAAACACATTTTCTGATTCTTCAGCTTCTTAAATGTGATCAAAACGAGACATTTAAGAGCATCATAATTTCCGGGTTTGAGAGACACTGATTAACGCTTTTCAAATATCTTGGGAACAAAGGATTACTTGATTAAACGAGAAAATAATCAACAGATTAATCGATTATGAAAACAATCATTAGTTGTAGCTATACATGACAGTTTAGGTATCTATGAAAGATACCTATAGTTTTGAAAATACAACATATTTTGACTGTGACTGTGATCTGTGTCAGAACATTTAGTTACATATTGCGTTTTGGCTTTTTCTCATACGGCAAGTGTTGTTAAAGTTGGGTTGATAAATAACCAACTGGTACAAGTGAACCATCACTCAGTTGTGACTCCGTGGGGTAAACATGCACTTCATAGTTCACGAGCTGAAGCTCTGAAACAAACACGTTTAAAAGAAATAACACCTTTGACCGCAAGTTAGTGGCATGAGGCTTTATTAGTGTGGCCTCCTGCAAATACCCAATCATAAATTGAGAGGGGAGTGTGATGAAATGGTGACTGCTGTCCTCACTGGTCTCCCTCACAGCTCAGGACCTGAGCATGCCCAGCCCCGTGTCCTCCATGTCCTTATAAGGGCTCACTGTACTAGTGGAGATTCAACCCGTGGATGTGAGATTTTTCAGTATGTGTAGTAACAGTCAAATGAACTCCAGGCTTCGCTGCATGCGTCACCTGTGGCAAATGCATTTTCTGTCTGCACCCGCAGAACATTTAATGTCACAACGTCGAACTGAAACTCAGCTCTTTGTGCAAAAAGAAATGTTTTATTACAAAAAAATAGATTGATTTTGTTCAAGTATAACATGACTTGTAATAATAATAATTAATACAAAAAAGAAATCTGTTTTTGCTTGCCCAATCTTTGTTTAGTCTTTTTTTCCCCCCCATATATCTTCCTGTTCATGAAGTTCCAGTGTAGTCTTGGATTCAAAGTGCAAAGTGTTTGAGTACCACTGCTTAATGAGAGAGGTATGCCTTCAGTTCCATTTGATGTTTCCATCAGTTACTCTGTTAGAATAAAAATAAAAACCACAATAATTAACTTGAAATCACTGCTATTCATGTATCAGACTGAGAGGCAACCATTACATGTATTCACCAAACCTGAGCCAAAATTCAGAAAACTACCAGTCTCATGCTGATCTAGTTTTAACTGCTACTTGAAAACATGTTTGCCAAATGCAATAAAAGTCATCTCACTCTGCGCACTGACTCACTGTGTATATGTTAATGTTTTACTCATGAATTGATTTATTGATGTATTTTTCATAACTGTACAGTAGAAAAGCCTAACCAGGGACAGAGATGGCAAATTAGCCTTGGCTATTAATCTTGTGTGTTAATTTTAACTTGTAACATTGTCCCTGACAAAGAAACTAATAATAAAATAAAAATAATTAATTGTCATTAAAAAAAAACATATTTTTTTTAGTTTACCTAAATATGTTAATGCTATTTATTTGGCAAATAACAAACTGAATTCACCTTTTTTATACCCAAATTTGTATTGGCTCCCTGAGCATAACATCAACCACTAAAACATTTTTTTTCTGTTCAGGAAGGCAAGTAAATAACTATAATTTGGCATCTTAATTGAGAAATAATTATGTGCTTTACTATTTTTATGAGTTTTTTGTAAAACTGTACATTTGAAAATTAATGGCTAACAAGAATAATTAATTATTTTTGCATCAAAAATGTTATTTTGGTTAAAGAGCTTCTACATACTGGCGCATTAATCATCACAGAAACATAAAATAATGATTTTGATAATTACCAGTGCTGTTAATTTAGGGCAGCTGTGGCATAAACCTTATACGGGGTGATGGATTTGTTAAGCACCGTGTATCAATATAATATTTATCCTTCTAACTTTTTGAGACAAATCACATAAAAATGGTTCTTGGTTCGTCTTTTTTCTGTCCATTAAGTAGATCAAAAAACATTATTAACTTTGTCTTCAACTTTCACTCAGTAGCAAATCTCTGTCTGTAATATCTGATATCTATCTGAGACTTTTTTAAATTTGTGATAACATTTTTTGCCATAACACCCTGCCCTAAGAATCACTAACTTCAGAGTCTTCATATTCTTCAATAGCTAGACTATTGACAACTATTGACAACAGAAAACCCACAGCATGAATCTCTAAACCAACTCTCCTTCAGCTGTAAAAGAATATCTGTCTTTTAAATCCCGACCCATTATTCTCTGAGGGAAACATCTCTATGACTGGATTAACATACCGTACCTGCATTTGTCCATATACCCAGTCAACTAAATAGGTTACATTGCCATAGACTCCTGGCTTGTTCTTCAAAGCACATCCAAAGCCCCAGCTTGTGTCCCCTGTCAGCCACCATACATTTCCCTCCTTGACCACTAGAGGCCCTCCACTGTCACCCTGCAGCATGCAAAAGAAATTCAGGTCTCAGGTTACTTTAAGACAATGGATGCAGCGTGCCCATGTGTGCCCGTGTGTGCCCAAGTGTGCCCATGTGTGCCCGTGTGTGCCCATGTGTGCCCATGTGTGCCCGTGTGTGCCCAAGTGTGCCCATGTGTGCCCGTGTGTGCCTGTGTGTGCCCATGTGTGCCCGTGTGTGCATGTGTGCCCGTGTGTGCCCGTGTGTGCCCATGTGTGCCCATGTGTGCCCGTGTGTGCATGTGTGTGCCCATGCGTGCCCGTGTATGTACCCGTGTATGCCCATGTGTGCCCATGTGTGCCCGTGTGTGCATGTATGATTACCTGACACGTGTCGATTCCTCCCTGCAGTTTCCCAGCACACATCATGGTCTCAGTGACTCTTCCATTTAACACATTAGGTCTGTTGCAGGTCTCTCTGCTGTAAATTGTGACCTGGGCCTGATTGAGTATGTTAGGTGAAGGTCCTGAGGAAAAAAACCCGGAGTTTGCTCAGCCAAGATTTTGAGTTAATTCATTTCCATTTGGTAGAAATTAAAGATCGAATAATTATACTTCATTTTTAAACATGTGCAATCACTTGATTGTATGATTTTTTGTCCCCAGAATGATATTTAAAATTAGAAAAACTTAAAGTTTTTGACTGGAAGTAAGAATGTTTAGGGGGTTACCCCCACTGGTTGCAGAAGGAATTCAGTTTGAAGGAATTCAGTTTGAAAAGAAGTCTGTAGGAAAAAGAGGCGACTTCTCACTTGATTTAACATTTTTCTGAGGAGTTAATGATCTTAATCAGTAGTTCCAGGCCTTACATAGCACATTATGTCAATTATGTAATTTTTCTTCCCACTGAGAGGAAAAATAGACAAAACATTTTTGTCCATGTACACATGGGTTTACTCCAGGTGCTCCAGTTTCCTCCAACAGTCCCAAAGTTAATTTCCATGTAAATGTGAGAGTCACTGGTTGTTTGCCCTGCGATTGACTGGTGACCTGTACAGGATCAACCCCGGGTTCTGCCCTATGTCAGCAGCTGGGATTGGCTCCAGCAGTCCTATGACCCTGTCCTAAGTGGACACCAATGTGATTGACAGCTGGTCTCATTCAATAGGAGCCTGATTTCAGGTGACAAGTGTAAATTTCCAGTTTCAGAACCTCAACATGGCTCTGGGGTGAAAACAAACTCTGCCTGTGTTCACACAATGAAAGTTAGACATTCGTTTAGCTCTGAGCTCACCAGACGAGCGCAAGGCTCCCCATCCTGTGATCCAGGCTTGACGTTCAGCTGAGAGGTTTACTCCACTGTTGGGGAGACACACTGGCTTCACTCTGCCTAAGGGAAAAGCAGTTTTAGGTATTGCCATTATCAATATAGACTTCATCTCTCATCCTCATTCCATGTAATTAAAAAGAAATTTTACTGGCGTGCACTTACTAGTAAAAGTCAGAGGTCTGTAAAGTTTTAGTAGGGCTATGTCATAGTTGTTAGTATATGGGTCATATTTTTCATGATTTATGATTTTTTCAACAGATTTTCCAGAGCCACTCATAGCGCGGAGGCTCACATCACCAGCGTAAACATTCCACAGCTGAGGACTGGAGTAACTGTGATGGGAAACAGAATGTACAAGCTTTTCTTCCTAAATATCAACTAAAGATACAGAAAGGGTGGTATGAAGTGTCCTTAATGGTGTAGAGAATGGAAACTCACTCCTGGAAGCAGTGGGCAGCAGATAGGATCCAGATAGGACTGATGATGGAGCCTCCACAAAGGTGTTGACCACGAATCTGGAGACTGACCTGCCAAGGCCAGGCTCCGTTCACCGCCTCGGTGCCACCTACGATACGAGAACTTGGGGCGGCTGAGCTCTTACCACATTCTAAAGATGGGGGGGGGGGAAAAATGTGCTCTCTTAGATCCCCTTGCATGGAGAAAGTTCAAGCATCTTGCTGGTTAAATCTGTCTGTCCATTTAACACATCACATGTTTCAGCATCATGCCCAAGTTGCTTACCTATACAGGTGAGTGTGATAGCTCTGGACGAGCAAGTTTTGCTGAAAAAAAGACAAAAACTTAAAATATATGACATGTTACAACAATGCACATCGCAGAGAAAACACATTGACTCAGCTTGCTGAGGAAATCTCTTAAAAAAAATAAAATAAATAAAATAAAACGTGATACCTGTAAATGAGCTGGGAGTGTACATGTGTGTCAGGGCTACTTCCAGGCTTGAGCTTCATGTAACCTTTGGAAGATGAAGTACTGATTTGGCTGTAGGCCACATAATCATCACTGAGGGGACAGAGACATGGACAGACCGTTGAGCAAATCTGTCTTGAACACAATGTTTCAGTTGAAGCTGCCTTGATGTAAAACAAATATCACTGAGCGGAACATGACCTACTCACTGCCTTACTGAAAAACCCAGTGTTATGCATAGCTGGGAGGCTTAGTCAGCATTATGTAAACTCATTTGAAAATAATTTGCATTTAGCATTGTTTATATTTAAAAATTCTGCTTCACAATAAAGTTTGAACGTTAGCCTTGTCTTACAATCCAGTGATAAATAGTATACCCACTGTGTCTTCCTTACTGCACATTGCTACTTTCCTTGAATTAATCATTTTAATACCGTGTTATATCTGAAGCGTTTCCTGTCTGACAAGGATTCATTGAGAGGAACACACAATATACCCTAATACTTGTTATGTCAGCATGGCATTGCTAAGGTACAAGCAGAAATGTAAGCTTTGGCGTAAAAAAAAAAAAACACGCATAAGTTAATTTTTATACATCGGTTGGACAGGACAGAGAGACAGAAGAGGGACAGTGGTGACCATGACGTTCGGCACCTCATGTAGCCCATCTGCTGGCACACGATGCTTCCATAGTCATTGTCCCAGTTCTCAGCACACACGGGTAACCACGTGTTGCTGTCTGTTGTGTAACTTTCCAGCATCAAGTCGGTGCCGTGCAGGCGAACTGTGGAGCAGACCAGAGTGTCGAGTGATTTAAAAGTCCAAAAGAGCAGTTGCTAATAGAGTATGGACTGTAATGAGCGGAAGATCTTACAGCAGTGAGATTCATCCTCTCCGTCCGGACAGTCTCTGACTCCATCACACCACTGTGACAGGCTCAAACACTTCCCCCCGGGTCGACACGACTTCCCCAATAAACACTGGTGGTACACTGCACATAAACAGACGGAGACACCCACCTTTCACATGCAGGAGCACACAGGGATTTGAAGTTATGATGCCTTCACATCATAAGAAACTTACAGAAGTACCACAGCAAGACGCCGATCACTGCCAGGACAAGAAGCACACACAGAGTCGCACACATGATGCAGCTCCACCGACATTTCTTTTTTCCTGTTAAGGGCAGATACAGAATTTAGTCATAGATATGACTGACACATAGGTCACTGGACAGCACATCCTGCAAGATTTGCATGGAAGTGCCAGAAGATGCATTAAGGCAGATATGACTTGTGACATAAAACTGTATAAACATACTTTATACGTTTAGAAGTCTTATGGCACAGAGCTAACAGGATAAGGTTTTCACTTCTTACAGAATTTTTACCACTATTGACTTTATCACTTTGGTGCCTAAAGCTCTTATGAACTTATGGTCCCAAAATCCCATTTCATTTTGCTCCATACCATCAACCTGCTTGTGGACAACTGATGTAAATCTGTCATGTTGACACATAGGTACTCATTAATATTAATACTCATTTAAACAAATAATAAATGTTACATGCCATAGCTGCCATAAATAAAATAAAACAGAATTGGTAATTATCAAAATAATTTTTTTATGTTTCCGTAATGGTTAATACACCAGTATATAGTTGCACTTTAACCAAAATGACATTTTTAAAGCTATAATATAATTATTTTTGTTATCCATGAGTTTTCAAATATACTGTTTTACCAAAAAAGTAAACAGATATATTGTTTTACTTGCATCCCTGAACAATAAAAAATAGTTTTAGTGGTTGAATGTTATGCTTGATTCATTTCTGACGTCTCAGAGAAGCCCAGTGTGTCAGGGTCTGGCTTCCCTGTCCTGTTTTCCATTTCCTGTGTTTTATTTTGTCACTGCTCTTTACTTCCTGTTCAGCTCTGTTTTGTTTCAGGAGGCTTGACTGGTTGGCTGGGAGGAGCCTTTCCCGACGCACCTGCAGCTCATCTCCTGATTTCTCCCTCTCCTTTATATGCCCTGGGTTTGGCAGCTGCAGGCGTCAGCGCGTCATGTTTCAGCAGAGCGGTAACTCGCACGATCCTCCCTCTTGTGACTACTTGAATCGCCTTTTTGGGATTTATCTATTTTTAGTCTTTTCGTTTATTGATCGATCTTTCTTTTTTTCTCAGAGACAATCCCCGGAGATCGCAGCCCAGCAAGCCAGCTCGAGCCTCCTCGTTTTTTGTTTTCCCTAGGCTTGGTTTTTTCGTTCACCTATTTTTGTAATAAAACTCTGTAAATACACCTTGAACCCAGACCGGACAGTCTGCTCATTTTGGGTCCATTCACTCTCGCTAAACAAATCATCACAGTACGCGCTGACCAACAGAGATTATGGACCCAGCGGACACCGCATCCATTAGACAGGCTCTGGCCACACAGGAGGCTGCTATAGCTCGGCACGAACAGCTACTACTTGATGTCATGGACGCTATTCGTACCCTTTCAACCGGCATCACGCAACTTACCCCGAGACCAGCCGATGCCGCCTCCGGTTCGCCGACCCCATCACCACCTACGCCGGCTCCCTACCCAGAGACTAGACCTCCAGCCCTGCACTCTCCTTCCAATTCTTCCGTCAGAGAACCCACCATACCAACTCCGGACTGCTACAAGGGGGAGGTAGGGTTATGCATGCGTTTCTTAAGACAGTGCAGGTTAGTTTTCTCACAGCAATCAAGCCTCTATCACTCTGATAGCTCCCGGTTAGCCTTTGTTTTCAATCTGACCAGAGGGAGGGCATTAGATTGGATTAATTCACTTTGGGAGACAGACTCACAGGTTTTGGATTCATTTGATTCCTTCGCTGAGGAAATGATTAGAGTCTTCGACACTCCATTTAAAGACAGTCATTCAGCGACCAGATTACTAAGCCTGAGACAGGGTAACCGCTCCGCGGCGGAGTTCTCAATTGATTTTCGTATTCTCGCCGCTGAGAGTGGCTGGAACGAGCCGGCCTTAGTCACGGCGTTCCTGAGGGGGCTAAATGATGAGATAAGGGATGAGTTAGCCACTCGGGATGAGTGTAAATCCCTGGAGGCTCTGATTAGTTTGGCTACGAGAATAGATAACCGTCTGAGAGAGAGGCGTAGGGAGAGTAGGGGTTCCAGAGAGTCTGCCTTCCCATTCCTTCCCTCCAGGATGCCTCTCATCTCCTCCGATTCTCCTATCTCACCAACTTCCCCTGCCTCTGGCTCTACGACACCTGCTTCTTCTCCCGACGCTGTGGAGCCAATGCAGCTCGGCCGGACTCGGCTAACGCCCGGGGAGCGGCAGAGGAGACTACGCCAGGGGCTATGCCTTTACTGTGGACTTCCTGGACACCAGAAACGTGACTGTGACTTCAGACCGCACAGGGGCGGCTCTCCTGGGGAGAAGAGCATTCAGGTGAGCAAGACTGCTTCTGAGCCCCGCTCTTCCAACCGCATTCACCTAACCGCCTCACTTACTCACCAGGGTAGCACTCACTCACTTAAGGTGTTAATTGATTCAGGAGCTGATGATAATTTCATTGACTTGGACTTTGTCAGACAATTAGACTTGCCAGTGACCCCCGTGACTCCTGTCCGGACTGTGTGCGCCATTGACGGTTCCCCTCTTCCTCCCATCTCTCAGCAAACTATCCCCCTGTCTCTTCAGATATCAGGTAACCATCAAGAATTAATCTCCTTTTTAGTGATTTCCTCCCCATCGTCACCAGTAGTTCTAGGACTCCCCTGGTTAAGGTTGCACAACCCACACGTGGATTGGCTCACTTCCTCAGTTATTTCGTGGAGCACTTTCTGTCATTCTCACTGTTTACGTTCTGCACGACCAGTTGCTCACCCCTCGCCTACTGTAGATCACACCCCTGATTTATCCTCGGTTCCCTCCTGTTATCACGATTTGGGTGAGGTATTCAGTAAACACAAGGCACTTTCCCTCCCTCCTCACCGCCCTTACGATTGCCCCATTGACTTGCTACTTGGCGCTAAACTTCCTACCTCCCGACTGTACAATATCTCCCGCCCCGAGAGAGAGGCGATGGAGAAATACATCTCCGAGTCCCTAGCTTCTGGCTTGATTCGACCCTCGTCCTCTCCTCTCGGGGCAGGGTTTTTCTTCGTGGCCAAGAAGGACAAGACGTTAAGACCTTGTATAGACTATCGGGGTCTTAACGACATTACAGTCAAGAACAAGTATCCTTTGCCCCTAATTGACCCCTCCTATGAACCTCTAGCCCAGGCCACGATTTTCACTAAGCTGGACCTCAGAAACGCTTACCACTTGGTCCGCATAAGAGAGGGAGATGAGTGGAAGACTGCGTTCAACACGCCAATCGGACACTTCGAATACCTGGTAATGCCTTTTGGGCTCACTAACGCCCCCGCCGTTTTCCAGGGGATGATTAATGACATTCTACGGGACATGTTGAACTCCTTTATTTTTGTTTATCTTGATGATATTTTAATTTTCTCTCGTGATTTATCTGAACACAAGCAACATGTGCGTTTGGTTTTACAAAGATTGCTTGAAAACAAATTATTTGTGAAAGCAGAAAAATGTGAATTTCACTGTTCTCAAGTTAATTTCCTTGGTTTTATTCTGGCAGGGGGCAGTGTGAAGCCGGACCCTGCCAAGATCGAGGCAGTAGCCAATTGGCCCCCCCCGCAGTGTCGGAAACAACTGCAGCGATTCCTGGGGTTTGCAAATTTCTACCGCCGGTTTATCCGGGGTTACAGCAAGGTGGCCTCTCCTCTCACCAGGCTGACCTCTGTCTCGCTGCCGTTTCACTGGACTCCAGAGGCCGAGACATCTTTCAACACGCTGAAGGATCTTTTTTCTTCTGCTCCTGTCCTCGCCCTCCCAGACCCCTCACGCCAGTTCATTGTGGAGGTGGACGCCTCTGACTGCGGCATCGGGGCTGTCCTGTCTCAGAGGAGTGCAGAGGACCAGAGACTTCACCCCTGTGCCTTCTTTTCACGCAAGCTCTCTCCTGCGGAGAGGAATTATGACGTGGGAAACCGGGAGCTCTTGGCAGTGGTGGCCGCGCTACAGGAGTGGAGACACTGGCTGGAGGGAGCCGAGCAGCCATTCTTGGTATGGACTGACCACAAGAACCTAGCCTATCTCCGTGCTGCCCGAAGGATGAACCCTCGTCAGGCTCGTTGGGCTCTATTCTTGAGCCGATTCAACTTCACGTTGTCTTACCGGCCTGGATCTAAGAACGTGAAACCCGATGCCCTCTCCAGACTCCACGATCCCACCCACCGCGAGGAGACGGAGCAACCCATCCTGCCTGCCGCCTGTCTGGTCGGGGCCACCACCTGGGAAATCGAAAGGGTGGTAGAGGAGGCCCAGCAGGCCGACCCAGATCCGGGAACCGGCCCTCCGAACCGGCTTTTCGTCCCTACATCTGTCCGCCCCCAGGTATTACAGTGGGGTCACTCCTCTCGCCTGGCTTGCCACCCTGGTGTCACGCGGACTCTCCTTTTTCTTCAGGAGAGATTTTGGTGGCCGTCCATGGCATCAGATGTGCGCGAGTTCGTCGCCGCCTGCACCGTCTGTGCCCGAGGAAAGACCCTTCATCGCCCTCCAGCGGGTTTGTTGCGCCCTCTGCCGGTACCAAGTCGTCCCTGGTCTCATATTGCCTTGGACTTCATCACAGGTCTCCCGCCCTCCAATGGCCACACAACCATACTCACCATCGTTGACCGATTTTCTAAGTCTGTACACTATGTTGCCCTGCCCAAACTTCCCTCTGCTCTGGAGACAGCTGACCTCTTGGTGTCGCACGTGTTTCGCCTCCATGGGATCCCGATGGACATTGTTTCTGATCGGGGGCCCCAGTTCTCGTCACAAGTATGGCAAGCCTTCTGCAAGGCGGTGGGGGCTCAGCCCAGTCTCTCCTCGGGGTACCATCCGCAGACCAACGGCCAGACTGAGAGGGCCAATCAAAACCTGGAGTCCGCTCTTCGGTGCGTGGCAGCTCAGCACCCGGCGTCATGGTGTATACACTTACGCCCACAATTCGCTCACCAATTCTGCCACGGGGATGTCTCCATTCATGGCTTGTTTCGGGTACCAGCCTCCCCTGTTCCCATCCCAGGAGGAAGAGGTGGCTGTTCCTTCCGTCCGTACCCATCTGCGGCGGATTCGTGCAGTTTGGAGGGCCACTCGGGCAGCGCTCACCAGGACCACTGTACGCAATCAGCGCCTGGCGGATCGACACCGCACACCGGCACCGGAGTACAAGCCGGGGGACCAGGTTTGGCTATCTACCCGCGACCTTCCCCTACAGGTCGACTCCAAGAAGCTGGCTCCCAGGTTCATCGGGCCGTTCGCTGTAGATCGGGTAATAAATCCTGCTGCTGTTCGGCTCAAACTCCCTCCTACATTGAACATTCATCCCACCTTCCATGTCTCCCTCCTTAAGCCGGTCACTTCCAGCGAATTGGCACCACCTTCTGCCCCTCCTCCTCCGGCTCGTCTCATCGACGGCCTCCCCGCATTTACAGTGAAGGAGATCTTGGACGTCCGCCGGCGAGGCAGAGGGTTTCAGTACCTGGTCGACTGGGAGGGGTACGGTCCTGAGGAGCGGTCTTGGATCCATAGAGGACAGATTCTGGACCCGACCCTCCTCAGGGACTTCTACCGTAGGTATCCGGATAAGCCTGGCCGGTCCCCAGGAGTTGCCCGTTAGAGGGGGGGTACTGTCAGGGTCTGGCTTCCCTGTCCTGTTTTCCATTTCCTGTGTTTTATTTTGTCACTGCTCTTTACTTCCTGTTCAGCTCTGTTTTGTTTCAGGAGGCTTGACTGGTTGGCTGGGAGGAGCCTTTCCCGACGCACCTGCAGCTCATCTCCTGATTTCTCCCTCTCCTTTATATGCCCTGGGTTTGGCAGCTGCAGGCGTCAGCGCGTCATGTTTCAGCAGAGCGGTAACTCGCACGATCCTCCCTCTTGTGACTACTTGAATCGCCTTTTTGGGATTTATCTATTTTTAGTCTTTTCGTTTATTGATCGATCTTTCCTTTTTTCTCAGAGACAATCCCCGGAGATCGCAGCCCAGCAAGCCAGCTCGAGCCTCCTCGTTTTTTGTTTTCCCTAGGCTTGGTTTTTTCGTTCACCTATTTTTGTAATAAAACTCTGTAAATACACCTTGAACCCAGACCGGACAGTCCGCTCATTTTGGGTCCATTCACTCTCGCTAAACAAATCATCACACAGTGGGCTCACAGTTGTACTTTATAACTTTCAGAAATAAGGAAAAGACCATTTTTTTCCCTCAGTTTTGTAATGAACAGTAAATGTCTCATTTCCAGTTTATGGATGTATTTGCCCTCTTTTCACGATCAAAGAAGCATCCCTGTGTAAATACAAGTATAACAACAACCACTGTCAACAAACGTGAAAACTATTACTGAAGTGGGGCCAACAAAACTGTAACCTATATAAACTACTAAGCTTTTATATGAACTTGAACTGCTTATGAATTGAACTTTTCATTTGCCAAAAGGTAACGTCATTTGTTCTTGTAACATTTCCAGTTTCAGTTTTGAGCATGTGAAACTGTGTGCTGTACCAGTCTGAGCTTTCATGAGTGTGTATATTTACATTGTGACTACCTGTAGAACTTGATGTTTACTCACCCTTTTCTTCCAGCTGGTATCAGTTCTTAAAGTCTGGAGACAAATCAAATATTACCGTACCTTTCTTTTGTCCCATGGCAGGTGGTGGTTGTGCAGGTTCTGTAGTGAAATGGGTGTTAATGGGTGCTGAGGTCACAGCAGTGTAGCTGGGGGTCTCTTGAGGGAGGGGAGGGTAGATCTGCTGTGGCTCCTGAAGGTTGTATGGAGGAGGTCTTCCATTGTCATGCTGGAACCCTATGTTGTCATAGGCAAGCTCATTCACCTGCAGGCGGAGAGGAGGGGGGCAAAGTATGCTGTAGTTAACAGAGGCAGAGAGTGAGGTCATGAGGTGAGAACCGCGAGTACATGAGAAAACAAAGCTTATATAAAAGATTCACAAAAAAATATATAAAGTGTGTGTAGGAAAGTTTACCTGATTATTATTCATATTGAAACTGGTTGCGCTGGAAAACTGTCACTCCTGGGAAACGTTTCTCTGTCAAATATGAGGAAAGTGCTGCTCATAATTTTACAATGTAAAGAAAACTAAAAGCACAGAATACCAAGCTTAACATAAGCAGATTCCTCAGAAAAGTAACAAAGGCAGTCAAAATATGGAACACATGCCCAAACAACAGCATTCTAAACTAAAAGGACTTTGGCTGAGCAACCTGTCGACTAAAAAGTAAACAGAACATGTTAGAAACTCAAATTGTCCTTTTTTCTCTCTCTTTTATTTTAAATAACTGTTTTATATTTCTAAATACACCAAAAAAAATCACTCACATAACCTGAATGGCAGTTTTTATGAACACATTTATCCCCATATTTCATTCCGTCTCTACTTACCTTGAAATTCCCACTAATTCCTTTGGCTCTCAAACACGATCTGGTTCTCAACTCCCCGTTTTTCTCTCTGGCCCACGTTCACTCCAACGCTCCGTGTAATCAACAGCCACAACCACACCTTGTCTCACTGTGTGCGTTATATAAGCCAACCTGTCACACACTTTAATATACACTGTACACTACACTACCAGCCAACTGTTTGGACACGCCTTCTCATTTAATGTGGCCCAAAGGTGTGTCCAAACGTTGGACTGGTACTGTATATATATATATATATATATATATATATATAAAATGATAGACAAACTGCAAGGTCCTCTTTTCAAGATAAGGTGAATAAGTTCATATCTGAAGAGCACAGCAATGTGTTATTTTTTTACTTTTATGACAAAAAAAACCCTATATTAAAGAAATTCAAAAAGTTTTGACGCTAACCCTGCAATAAAAGCTTTTTTTTTTTAGAAGACAAACAGGTTTCTTCAAAACTAGAAGGCCAATATTCTCTAATAACTTAATAAAACCATGCTGTGATTGAGAAACAAAGTGGAAAAACAGGTGACAAGCAGTTCTTACGTGTACTGTGACGTACGGCTGCCATTAAGACAGAGCATATCAGGATGAAATATGGTCCAGTAAGATAAAAAGTGATGAGTGGTTTGGTTCTTGCATTACATGCTATTGTCCACGCTCCTCATGAGAGGCTGGCCAAGCTGTTTAATGAGTAACATTCAAACAAATGGCCAAGCTGACTAGCAAATAGTGATGGCTAAATGACTTTCAGACCCCGTTAATACTTAACTCAGTGTTTCACACTGCTAACTGGCAGGAAAAGGGATCGAGAAAATACATTTCATCTATTAAGAGATCGGAAAGGACATAATGTCCCACTGAGTCACAGTGACACTATGACAGTCTTGGACTGTACATAAAAAAATATTGCACAACTTCATCAACATTAAATAACCTTTAATTACTGAACTAACCTATTGTATAGATTATTGTATAGATTCTGTACTGAACTACACATTAACCTATGATACAATACATGACTTTAAGTAGCAGCACCACAAACTGCCTCCAAATGGAGAACATGGGGTGATTGGACAATACAGTATGAACCTTGTTATAACAAAAAGAACGATTATGATAATATGACCCACATTGAGAAGAAGCTCTGCAGGGCATGATTACAGTATATAAAACATCAGTAAACAATACATATACAGTATAATGATAAGCACTCCATATTTATTGAGAGTTTGTTTGATCAGATTTTTGTGTGTTCAGTGTTTCTTTTTAATCAAAATTTCCCACTGTTTATCATTAGGAAATTAAAAACGGTGAATGACAGCACATACTCTGGCAAATGCCCTCTCAACGGAAAAACTCCAACAATAGGACAACATGGTAAAAACATGTATTCGACAGAATCAACACTCATGTATAATATTGTTCTGTTCATTCACCTCCCTGCCCCACAGCTCTCTCTCTCTTTGACACACACAGAACAGCTGATTTGTTTGGTGATGATATGATTTGCGGTGGTGGAAGATAGCGTTTGCGTGTGTGTGAGTGTAAGTGCGTGGCCGCAGTTGGTGGTGTAAGATAATGTACTCACTACACGACACCACAGTATTGTATAGTACTGTTCATTATTAAGAAGAGTAGTTTCTTATTTTCAATAGCTAGTAATAATTGAATAAAGTCTGCCTTGCCATTAATTTTGTTTACTGTGTGTTTGCATGCTGCCCAATTTATACCAAAACAATACAATTTACTGATCTTTAAAAAGACATGAACTGAATACTGAGCAGAATTTTATGTAGCCCATTGGTCCGGCCCTCAACAATATTTAAAGTCTCTCCTGTGGCCCCTTGGGAAAAATAATTGCCCACCCCTGTTCTAGAACACACCCTTTTTCTAAAGGAGAAATGTCAGATTTTCTGACTTAGTGAACCTAAAGTACTAAAAACAAAATGTAATATTATTGTAAAAGACGACTAAATTAGTTTCCAACTATTTTGATAATCAATTAATTGATTAAGTTTTTCAATTTAGGTTCTCTTATCTCCAGTTCATAAATGTGACATTGTCTTTTTCTTACTTCTCTATTTTAGCATTGTTACTGCTGGAAAATCACACATGTAATACGTAAATTAAACCAGCAACCTTCTGGTTACAAGCCCAGATCCTTTCCTCTTGGCCATGGGCTGCCCATTATGGTTTAGTGTACATCTACCCTACAACATCCACTGTAGAAATTGTCATTTTTTCGTTTCGTAATTTTGAGGTTTGAGTTTTTCCTGACATTTAATAGACCAAACAATAAACCTGTTATTCAAGAACATAATCAACAAATTAAACAATAATAAAAATAATAAAGAAGTCATTAGTTGCAGCCCCAGTTCATTACAGAATAAAAACTCTGACATCCACTTCAACATGGTGAACACTTAAAATAATAAAAGGTAAATGGCAACATCTAGTGGCCAACTTGAAAATTACAGTTCCAGCTTAATATTACTGTGATTTAAGTTTCAAATCAAGCAGAGACAGCAAAGCCTACATTATCCATCGCTCAATCAATCAGCATCATAGAGAAAATATTCAAGTCAATTACGATCAATAAAACAATAGTGCTTTCATGAAAATGACAGTATTTATTCAACCAATTCAATACAGAGTTAAATAGCAATAAATCTTTTTTCAAAAGGTGTGTTGACAAACAAAGGAGTGTTTAATGGTGGGGTCATGTTTGAATAAGGCCACAGTTGTTTCAGTTGTGACAGCAATCATTTTACAGTGAAAGGGAGCTTACGTGGTTCTTCGCTGTCTTAACCGCAAGATCAACAAACACAGGGTGACGCTTGGAACAGGGACAGAATGTTTCCTACAATTTCTGGATGAGGATTGATGAAGCTCCGCCACCGCCGTTGCAGATACCTGCCAGACCATACTGACCCGATCTCAGATTGTGCACCATGTGACCAACAATTCTCGCCCCGGACATCCTGACAAGGAAAAGACAAAAGTAAATGTTTTACACAGTTTGATTAGGGCTGTATATACTGTAAATGGCTGCTGAAAATTTCCTCCATAACAGCAATAATTCATGAGTCAAAGCAAAGTGGGTAGTTAAAGCAGTTAAATATCAGCCAATATCATCATCAAACTTTATTGTCCCACCAGGGAAAATATGACTGAAGCAATGGACACGTCATCATTAAAAAACAACGAAACAAAAAGAAAAAAAAAAGATCTTACATAATACAAAACCATAAAAATAATCAGTCAGACAATACATTTTTTAAAAGTTCAATCTGCAGCGATCAAGGTTCAAATTAAGCAATAAATTATTGTTGCTGTGCAGACAAAAGAGACCGTATCTTATTGCTTAAAGTAAAAACTCTTCATCTACAGCCTGAAGATTGGAGCTCAAACTTCAACATGATCAAGACAGTTCATTATAATGTGAAACTTCCTCAGGACTTGTGTGGAGTAAAGGTCAGAGGGCCACAGCTGAGTAACCCCAAAAACTTTAGTGGACAATTTCAAGGCCAGGGCTCCAGACTAAATTTTTTTTTTTTACTGAGGTCCACCTGCACAAAATTTAGGTGCACCCACATTATTCGACACGCCACCTTCAGCACCACAGTTTTAGGGGTTGCCTTTCTGTCATTTCCTATAAACATTCAATCTTATGTGAATGATTGTAAATAAGAATACGGTTAAATTGGTCTTCATTAGTAACACAAACAGTGTGTGAACACAAAGGCATGCACATTAAATGGTGACATTGCTTCCCCGATTAGATCAAGAGGGAAACTCCTGACTGGTATGTAGTGGTTATACTGTATGTGGGGTTCCGTCACCTTGGTTGATGACAAATTCAAAGAATTTCCAGGACCATTCCAGTGGTTGTCCTTGGGATCTTGGGCAACCAAGTCTTTTCCAGGCATCACATCATTTGCTCTCTCTTGCTTATTGTCATTCGCTCATTGGTCTACATGGAATCTCATGTCAATGATGGAGACAGACAGTCTCTCTCACCCAAAAAAATTAAGGACTTTCAATGGCCCATGTCTATTTTGGGGCACTTTTCAGAAACTTTTCTCAGTTGGCCCTTAGAATTTGAAAAAGAAATAAAAAATCCTCAAGGCCCAATTTAAAACTTTTAAGGATTTCTAGAAGAAATGGGAATGTGTGTGTTTTGAGTGAGTGAGTGAGTGAGTGAGTGAGTGAGTGAGTGAGTGAGCCAAAGGCTCAATTTGCAAGAATTAGTGCCATCTAATGGTGAGAGAACAAAATGCAACAAACCATGTGTTTGTCTGCTCATCCCTTCTTTTAGAGTGACAGAGATCTACAGGGGCCTTTGCATTAAGAAAGAATACAAACAAGCCACAACTTCCTTGCCATTTCCTCCTCCTTGTTGGCTAGTTCATGTACTAGATTTATTTGGGTGGAGCCCATTTGTTTTAGTTTGTCTAGTAATCGTTCAATTCAAAATGCAAACCACACTTCCAATTTGGCAGTAAACAGTAAAAGATGGTGACATATTAGTAAATATAAAAGATATATATGAAGGATTGGTTTTATAAAGGATATAAACACCAAACAATTTTAATTTCAAAGTGAGTATACACTTTTAAGCAAACATACTTATGATGATAAACCTTCCTAAATGTTACACAGTGGAGATTTAGGTTGTCAATATTCATTGATACGATGTTTATGATTTTAAGGGCTTACTTTGATTTCAGGCCAATATTGTAAATATACTTGCTGAAAAAAGATACCTTTTCTGGGTCATTTGTCTGATTTGCTTTATCAATTACAGTTGATTATTTTGTCTGCGATAAAGTTTGTTAAACTTTATCTCAACATCACAGAGCAATGTAGGAGATGGGGGACACTAGAGATGTTTTATAGAACATTTGTTCCTCATGTGTACTCTGGTATTCCTAGGAGCTGATAATGCTTTTCTTTTCTCTTCCTTCCTGGTCAAATCTCTGAATCATGTATAACAAACGTTCTGTGTCAGTCTCAGCTCCCTACCCGATAGGATGTCCCAGGGACACAGCTCCACCGTTAACATTGACTTTTGCTGGGTCAATGTCCAACTTTTTGATGTTGGCCAGCACAACCACACTGAAGGCCTCATTGATCTCCCACATGGCGATATCGTCCTTCTTCAACCCGGCTGCATCCAGCACCTGACATACATTCACACACACACACACACAGAGTGAGTGTTGTAGGACGTTCTACTACAGCTGCAAACACAAACACAGTTGAGTTCAGGGGAAATGAAGCTCCTCTTTTATAATATTGACAAAATAACTCGGACCCACCTTTGGTACAGCGTACACAGGAGCGATGGGAAAATCAATGGGTGCAACTGCAGCATCTGCAAAGGCTGTATGAAAAATACATCACCATAATCTAGTTAACAACAATATCACAGTTGTTTTTTTAAAATTAAAATCTTATATCATGGCAACATCTATGAAGTCTGTTGTAACCAAACACAACTAAACATGCTCCACACCTTATGGTTGTATGCTCCCAGACAAGTCATGTTTCATGTACATAACGACATAATGAAGATTTTGAGAGTAGTTAATAAATAGAATTGGGTGTATTTTGCCAAAATAAGCATATTAATAAAGTTATGTGTGTGTTATGAGGTCACGGTGACCTTAGTTTATGACATTTGACCCCCAAAATCGCAGCAGTCAAATGTTACATTCAAAGGCAGACCACCAAAATGTATAATAACTTCCTTTCTTTAGTTCACACAAACTTAGTCCAAGTGTATCAAGTTAAGTCCGGCAAAGATTGCCAAGTGTTTCTGAATTTTTCAACTTACAGACAATCCTTGCCAGTGGAGTGACATTAAGCCTCTTTGCAGCGTCTGCTGTCATTAAAACGAGAGCAGCAGCTCCATCGTTCAATGTGCTTGCGTTGGCTGCTGTCACTGTGCCTAATAAACAAGGAAACACAGTAAGTCAGAAGAAAACAGTGCAATAAAACACAAAGCTCCTATGAACAATTTATGTATAACAAACTGGGCCTGAAATGAGCTCAAAAGAACAACTTATTTACCATTCTCTTTCTGGAACACTGCCTTTAATTTGGGGACTTTGCTGAAGTCAACCCTCCTCCACTCCTCATCCTCAGACACGACCACATCAGGTTTACCTGTAAAAAAAAAAATCACATCATCAAAGAACAAGCTTTTTTTCCTGTGTAAATAATCAAAGTCTCCATATTTAGGAAATAGTTTTTTTGTTTGTTTTTGCTGACTGGCTTTACCTCTCTGGGGAATGCTCACTGGTATTATCTCCTTGGCGAGCACTCCCGATTCAAACGCTGCTTTGCTGCGGCTGTAGGAGCCGATGGCGTAGGCATCCTGTTCCTCCCTGGTGATGTTGCAGGTTTTAGCTGTGTTCTCTGCACAGTTTCCCTTTTAAAGAGACCATTGTAAAAACAAACATGTCACATATCAACATATATATCAGTTAAGTTGTTAACTCATCTCATGTGATGATGGGCCAAAAATATTTACCCATTTCATGGTATATTATTGTTAATCATTACCAGAAATACAGTACACTTACATAGTGCAGCAAGGTGGAATCACCTGTAAATTTCTATCAGGTATTTTTTCCACATACAGTAGTTTTTAATGTTGTCTGTAATTCTCTCTGTGATTCTGTGTAAATACACCTGATCTTAACATTTGGCATTAAGTTGGAAGATACCATGTGGAATTTGTTGTAGACGTCAGTGAGTCCATCTTTAACAATGAGGTCTTCCATCCTCACTCCTCCATAGGCTGGTGTTTCTCTGGCCATCACGTAAGGTACGTTTGACATGCTTTCCATTCCTCCTGCTACCATCACATCCTATAAATAAAAAACAAAAATAACACAAATGAAGTGACATTGTAAATACTAACTGTGTGATCCCTGTTGTCTAGGACACAAGCTGACAGTCGTGAAAAATGTGGAGAAATCTATGGTTTTCAATTCAAATCATTGGTCTTAGATCAGCTTGTGAGACATGTTCATGTCACGCATGATATATCATTTTGCAACAGAATGCATTTGGGTGGAATTCTCAGTGTGACTGTGAAGCATATCTTAGTCTTAAAATGTTTCTTATCCTTTGCTTGAGGGAAGCTGGGGTCAGACACACACTAAGCCAACCACAGGACCTTAACAGTCTTCAATTTACATAACCTCAACCAGCATGCCTTTGGATGGTGGGAGGAAAGCCAGAATACCCAGAAAACCAACACACATGTAGATAGAGCAGTCAAACCAAAAACTTTCTTGAGGCACTGAGAAGCACCGGTGCTTAACACAGCCCATGTCTATTTTATTTAAAAACGGTTTCCAACTAAAACAGAAGCAATTATTTAACATCTACACTACCAGTCAAAACACACTATGTCATTTAATGGTTTTTCTTTATTTTCAAGACTATTTACATTGTAGATTCTCACTGAAGGCATCAAAACTATCAGTGAACACATGTGGAATTATGTAGTAAACAAAAAGTGTGAAATAACTGATTCCTCGAAGTACTCGAATTCATGAGGCTCTCATTGATCTGTGGGGTGTTTTTGGTTGCAGTAAAATCTTAAATTAACTTGTTTAGGATCAGAATTTTTTATGCCTGGCTTTATTTCAGCCATACCCGACAATAGTCATGATCTACTGTGTGCCTACATTGCATACTGAATTACTTGCATGCAAGTGTAGGACTATGGCAGATATAAAATGAACGATACCTGATGTCCACACATGAGACTCTGGGCTGCCATCATGATAGACTTCATGCCAGAGGCACAGACCTTGTTGATGGTTGTTGCTGGAGTGCCCAGGGTCAAGCCTGAAGAAAACAAAGACATATTGAATTTGCAAAGAAAAATGAAAAATTAAAACATTAAGGTTGTAGTTCACTGTAAAAACATAAAACCTCGACTGTTAATCCAATTCCAAAAAAGTATTTTTTTGGAATCTCACACACACACATATACAGTACTGTGCATAAGTCTTAGGCCCCCACCAGCTTTGTTGTTTTTATGTCAGTTTTGTAATCATTAGCATTTAGATAGAAAAGATGTGACTAAAAGTCAGTCTTATTCTATATGATCAGCCTGTCAATGAGTTGAACTTGTGCAACATGTGTATGTAATGCTCAAACATGTCTTGAGTAAACCAGGTGTAACAGACCTTTTTCACAGCAGCTATTTGTTGGCATGAAATAGTAGGAGAAACACAGGTTTTACCAATAACATTAGGGTTCCATTCCAGGTTTTAAAGAGCCATGGTTGTGTTACTGTTCAAGTGTAAATGTAGGTCACACTAAATATTTGATATTAAAGAAGCATTTTTGTTGTTTGTTGTTTCTGAAAAAAAAGATATTTTCAAACTGCATATGTGTTTCTCCATATTTTCAGGATGTGTTCCAATAAAGTGATTGAGAAATAATTGTACAGGATGGTCATTATAGCATTGCTAAAACAATAAATCTAATGGTGTCCTAAGACTTATGCACAGTACTGTGTGTATGTATATATATATATATATATACATACACACACACACACACAGTGTATACACACACATATATAAATTATTGTCACTACTGGTGTGTAAAAAGGATGGGTTAGATGCAGAGGTCAAATCCCCTCCTGGGATCAACAAAGTCTAATTTAATAATAAATGAAGCATTTAAAATCTTTGTTTATTCACAACAATTGGTTGTTGTTTTGTATTACAGAAGATAGTATATCTATCATCAGAAATGTTAATCACAGATAAAAATATAAGCATTTTAATCAATGCTGCTGAGTGTTTAACTTAATCACAGTTATGATATAAAAGACTTATAATATTCCGTACACTTTGCCTGTGTCACAATGCAAATAAAGACTTGTTCTTAACATGATGTACCATATGAACGTTTTACATCTTTTAGGTGAGAAACTTATACAGATACAACACCAACTGCCTGCCAACAGTCAGCCTTATAGTAAAGAGAGATGGTATTCCAGTGTGCAGCTATTGTGTGGACATCAAAACAAAACAGTCTGGCTGTATCCATATGCATAAACACACACCTGCACCAAGCAGAGCTTGTCTGGTGGGGGCCTGTCCTTCCCCTGCCTGAAGCACGTTGCCCATGTAGACCTCCTTCACCTCCTCAGGAGTAATGCCTAAATAAAAAATAAATAAATAACAACTCTCTCTCTATATATATACACACACATAGTCAGTATGTAGTGATGATGCTGTATCCTCCACATGAGGGTCACAGGGCCGCTGGTGACAAGCCCAGCAGAGATAAGGTGAGGGGGGCAGCCCAACCATTCATAAAATATTTTTATATTCCATAAGGCGTGTTAGGCTCTCGTCTGCCATGAGGCTTAAAAGTGTGAGAGGGGAAAAAGACGAGTGGAAAAGCCAGTTTAGTATGCTGCCTCCATGACCCAGAAAATACCAAACAAATGTATTAGGTTTCCCTTTCTCAATGTCAAATACAAACTATCGTCACCTGCTAGTAAAGAAAAGTAATTTCCTCTCATGCTGGCATATGTGCGTGTTACTCATCATTTCTATGCGGAGCGCCACCTTTTTCTACTAACACATGGTGAGGCAGCGTCATGGTTGGTCATCATTCTGACAGACCATTAAGGCAGTGTATGATAGGCTTAAGTCTGGTTAATATGCATTGAGCCACTACTGTATGAGTAAGTTAATGAATGGACATACCTGCTTTGTCTATGGCTCCTTTGATGGCGATGGAGCCCAGTTTGGTGGCTGGCACTGCTGCCAGGCTGCCTTTGAAGGAGCCCATTGGTGTGCGGACAGCACTGACAATGAAAACTTCCTGAAAGCACGTGTTTAAGTGTGAACTGGAGCCAGGAAAATGGGATTAAAATGTTCAACCCAAGCATGTAACTGTGATGGGCATGCAACTGTTTTAAATCTACTTACATTGAGCAAGGGCCGAGAACTGTAAGATCTTGAAAGGTATTTGTGAGCCTGAAAGAAAGAATAAAAAGACATAAGTAGTCTATCCCATAAATGAGAGAGTCTTTTTAGTCAGGCTTATATTGTTTCAACCTGTGGGTCTGTCCTTTAACTGAAGGCATTTAAAATCATGTGCATGATCATTGATTTTGACTAAACGTAATACTGACCATCAGTGTTGGAAGTAAAATTGACTTCAAGTGTATTTGAAAATCAAGTGTATTTGTGTTCTGTGTGGCATGAAACTTAATTCTTAAATAAATAAAAGATAATACAAATAGCCTTGGTCAGCTTTTTCTGGTGGCCAGCTAAATTATTGGGAAGAACAGCCACAGCCCTCTGACCTCTATTCAAGGAAGATCCTGAGGAAGACCCAGGTCATACTGAGCCGTACTGATCTCCCCCATGCAGGGTTCTTGCTCGCAGAACAAATAGAAACCCAGGGTCACACATTAAATGTATGTTTTTGATGTTTATAGATTAATTTTGCATTATAAATGTTTTATTGTAAACTTTATATATACATAAATAATAATAAATTAATAAAAGTGAATAAAGTGAAAAAATAAACACTTTTTATTTGAAATTATGTGAAATATAATCACAAATGTTGTTATTGCTATCATGATGGAATATTGTGATATAATTTTGAGCTCATATTGTCTACCCTAACTGAACAGTTGCTATTCCCACACAGTTGGACTCTTTTCAACTGACCAGTGGCCCCCAGGTCATTTGAGTTTAAGACTCCTACTCTAGGCAAGGCAAGGCAAGTATACAGCACAGTTCAACAAGGCATTTCAAAGTCCTATACAATAAAAAAAGAAATAGAAACAGCAGCAGCAGCATTAAAAATATAAAAGGCATAATAAAACACAATAAAAACATTTAAATAGAAAGGTAAAAGAAAGAGGGAAGAAAAAGAAATTATAAGTTGCAGTTACAGCTGAGGTGTGGCAGTGATGATAATCTTATTTTTATTTAAATGCACTGACAAACAGATTCAGGCTGGATATAAAAATAAATTGCACTCTTCTGGGAGTTTGTTCAAGATATTTGGGGCTTAAACTGAAGGTGGTTTCCTCGTGTTTTGTCCTGGTTCTGGGGACACAGAGCAAACCTGATCGAGATGATATTAATTGTATGATAGTGAACAAGCAGGTCAGAAACGTATTTTGGGCTCTAATAGGTGCTTGCCCCTTTCCTTCATTTTACTGTTATGAAGATTCTCGATTGACCCGGCACTAAATGTCACTTTTCTGGTTTTCCTTTGCCTGACTGCAATCAAATGCCCCCTTTTGTGGATGATACAGTTCCATGGTAATGAGCTAGAAAGCTCTTAGCATAGTTAATATGTTAGCAATACTAATAACAAGGACAGCCAAAAGAAGGGAAAGTTTTGCAGATGTTAATAGGCTAAAACAACTGCCTTAATTAGCTAACTCGGTGTGAACAAGCCAAGTGTCAACTGACAACGGTTTTGCTAGCTTCTGAAGTGTGTAGTTTAGAAACATTATTGCTGTTAAAGAGAGTACTAACGGTGACAACTTCACTACATCACCTTTAGTTACCTTCGGTTTTTTTTTCAGGATATTGCATAATAACGGTCAAAGACAGGCACACAATACTTTTATAGAAGGCGAGCTAACTTTAGCTGCTCGCAGCTAGCTGTAGTCAACACAACAGTGTTAAATAATACATGCACATTGCGGTCAAGAGAGATTGTCTTACATATCCACACTTACCAAACGTTTACAGATTTGAGCGTGCATAGTTAATAGTCCACTGGATGACATTTTGGACTGAGAGACAGGACTGTGTGCAAACACACGCGAACCTACTTCACCTTCAGGCACGCAGCAGCTGCGAAGGGATACATATCCCAGCCAATCACTGTGAGGGGTGTGTTGCATCTCTGTCGTCAGAGTTGACTGGTGCATTATGGTCGCTGTAGTTTTATTACAGAGAAGACAAAAAAAAAAAACAGTCATGGCAATAGAACACTTGACAGAGGACGGATATGACAGTTGAAGTCATATTCTGAAGAGCCAAAAGGATGAATTTGTTTAGGAATAGATGAATATGTGTAAATAAAATGATAGTGTTCGAGAGAGAACAGAAGGGTTGGCATTACACCAATCTTTCTTTCTTTTACGTTTTCTTACATTTTATGGACCAGACAAATACTTCATTAATTGAGAAAATAATCAGCACCTTAGTCATTTATCAAATAATTAAAAAATAATCGACTAGACTGAGGCTGGGGTGGGGGCATTATAGATTAGCCAGCTATGTGAAAATTATTGGAAAACACCCAGAGCATCTGTGTCAGCATGACAATTAAAGACAATTAAACGTGCTTTATTTACATGTGGCAGATTCAAACAGTTGCATTGCATTTGGGCTTTTCCATGAAGTCAGTCTTCATTGTTGAGAGGAATTGTCCGCTTGCCATTGAATGATGTTTTGGCATTACCTCATGTCAATATATATTGGGACAGATTATAATCTGCAATATGGCGTTATTTGAAAGGACTGTGCTGTTATTTGGTTAGTCACAAATAACAAGGTGAGAGTCCTCAATAAAATGTAACTAGCTAGCTGCTGTAACTGTCAACTAGACAATTTAGCTGACTCATTTTATTGTATATTAAAATTAACCATTTCTTTTAATATAAACTTTTAACTGAGCAAAGATTTTTTAACTTTTAATTTGAAATGAAAAAATGCAGTGTATTATTCATTGCTCTGAAATGAAAATAATTCCACAGATTTGCATCTTATTAATTGGCTAAGTGTTTATGGTGTTTCCAGCAGCAATATGTATAAACATTACTTTCATAGATAACTGGCTTTCTTTCTGGGGAAAACCTGGTCTCATGCGGAGAGATGGTGTCCATCCCACTTTGGACGGAGCCGCTCTCTTATCTAGAAACATAGCAAAGTTTATTAGAACTCCAGCACCATGACAGTCCAGAGGTGAGACCAGACAGAGTTGCAGTCTTACACACTCTTCTGTGCATCTTTTCCAGCAGTCACCTCTTCAAAAGCCCATAGAGAATGTGTCTGTCCCCAACAAAATTAAATAAATCAGCAATAAAACAGAATCATACAATACCACTCTTAAATGTGGACTTTTAAATATAAGATCACTCTCCTCAAAATCAGTTTTAATTAATGATCTAATCATTGATAAACATATTGATTTAATATGCTTAACTGAGACTTGGTTACATGAAGAAGAATATGTTAGTTTAAATGAGTCAACACCACCCACACAT